>CM076679.1:26876419-27101419 GCA_038501925.1 Xenopus petersii | reverse complement strand
TAGTTATAGCAAAATGTTCTATCTGGAATGAAAATCATATGGTAAAATCTCGCCAAAATACATTTGAGTCAATGGGAAGGTGAAATTACATTGCAAATAATCTTTACCATATCATATACTGTACATTGCCCTACTGTTAGAGAAACGGTTTTGCCCTATGCCACAACAAAGTAGAAAAAGAAAAGTGTCCCATTGTGCCTAGGTAAATGCTGGTCCGTAGAAGAGAAAAGAATGTGTAACTGCCATGTGATCACTTGGACTTTAGAACACTAAAAAATATGTATGTACTGTATGTATGTGTATATATATATATATATATATATAGATATAATTTATTGTTTTTTCTGTACAGTGCTTTGCTCTCAAGGAGGACTATAATATATATATATATATTATAGTCCTCCTTGAGAGCAAAGCACTGTACAGAAAAAACAATAAATTAGTAGTAACAAACAAGGGTTCATTGCATTAATAAGTAACAATAAGTGCATTGTTAGAAATACAATTCACATGAATATAATATATAATTAAAATACAGATTAAGTGCTCAGTGTCATGGAGACAAAAGGATTGATGATCCTACCCCATGGGGCTTACAGTCTCAATGGGAGGGTACATTTTGGACACAATTCGGAGGGGTATTAAGCGCTGTAGGTTACAGTGGGTGACACTTTTATATAAGTGCCAGTTCCCAGTTCAAGTGTTATCCAGGAGCTACCACAGGTAGTCTTTGAGTTTTGTTTTAAAAACATTGAAGGGGAGAGATGGGAGTTAGGGAGGCCAGTTAGTAGAAGGTTACAGTATTCTAGTTGGGATAGGATGAGAGCATGCATTATCGTCTTGGACGTAGCCAGTGAAAGGAAGGTACTACGCAATATTGAAAAAGAAGAAGAAAAAGTGACAGGTTTTGACAGTAGTGTTAATATGATCACAGAAGAAAAGAACGGAGTCAAAGATTACCCCCCAGACAGCATGCTGAGTTTACAGTGTTAACGAGCATGCCATCAATAGATATAGTAAAAAGTGTAGTAGGACCAGGCTTAGGTGGAAAGATGATTAGTTCAGTTTTTGTTAGCTTGAGTTTGAGGTGGCGCTGGTTCATCCAATTTGAGATAGCTAGTTAGAGAATTGAGCCTTTGTTTCAGCTGTTAATGAAGGGGTGGATAAATATATTTGGGCTATCATCAGAATACAGATGATAATTAAAGCCAACTGATTGAATGAGATCTCCCAAAGACAGAGTGTACAGGGAGAACAACAGACCAAGTACAGAGCCTTGCGGCACCCCTACATTAAATGGAACTGGAGATAAGGTTATGTTAGCATAAGAGACAGTAAATGTTCGGTTAGAAAGGTAAAAAGAAAGCCAAGATGCAGCCTGGTTATGGATGCCAAGTGAATAGAGAATCTGCATCAGGAGAGAGTGGTCAACTGTGTCAAATGCAGATGATAGGTCAAGGATGATAAGGATGGAGAAGTGACCTTTGGTTTTGGCAACCTGAAGATCGTTTGTAACGCTGCACAAAGCAGTCTCAGTAGAGTAACAGGCCGGAAACCAAATATATATTCAAACACATCAAGACCATCAGCATATGCCGCGATGCACAAGGTGAAGTTTCCAGTTTAAAAAACTGTTTTATGTACTTTATTTTGACATTTTTTTCTTTAATTGTCTTTATTAATTTGATCACTGAAGTCGCGAATATTCATGTAAGAAGCTAGATACATCAAAGAATTTAGGTTGATGATCTGGTAACATAGTAACATAGAAAGTTAGGTTAAAAAAAGACACATGTCCATCAAATTCAACCTTTTAAGTCTATATATAACCTGCCTAACTGCTAGTTAATCCAGAGGAAAGCAAACTTTTGAAACCTCTCCAAGTTGCCTCAGAGGAGGAATAAATTCCTTCCTGACTCCAAGATGGCAATCGGACTAGTCCCTGGATCAACTGGATCAACTACGAGCTATCTTTAAGGGAATAGTTCAGCGTGAAAATACAAACTATGTAAATAGATAGGCTGTGCAAAATAAAAAATGTTTCTAATATAGTTAGTTAGCCAAATATGTAATGTATAAAGATTGAAGTGACTGGATGTTTAACATGATAGCAAGAACACTACTTCCTGCTTTTCAGCTCCCTAACTCTGAGCTAGTCAGAGAACATATCTGTTCAGTGAGTTTGCAATTGATCCTCAGCATGCAGCTCAGATTCAAAAGCAACAGATATGACCCATGTGGCCCCCTTCAAGTCTCTGATTGGTTACTGCCTGATAACCAGGGTAACCAGTCAGTGGAAACCAAGAGAGTTGAAAAGCAGGAAGTTGGGCTATGTTCTGTTATGTTAGACATCCAGTCCCAAACTTGGCCAATCTTTCCTCATAGCTAAGATTTTCCATACCTTTTACCATCTTAGTTGTCTTTCGCTGCACCCTCTCTAATTCAATAATGTCCTGTTTGCATGCTGGAGACTAAAACTGTACAGCATATTCTAGATGGGGCCTTACCAGTGCTCTGTACAGTGGAATAATAACCCCCTCCTCCTTACGAATCTATGCCCCTTTTAAAACAGCTCAACACCTTATTTGCCCTTGATACTGCTGACTGGCATTTCTTGCTACAGCCAAGTTTTTTATTTAAAAGGACTCCAAGGTGCTTTTCCATTATATGTGCTTAGTGCATGACTTTTATACACTTTTATACTACATATATCTACATTTTATCTCATATGCCACTTAGCTGCCCAGATTGCCAGTTTGTCAAGATCCTGTTGCAAAGATGCTGCATCCTAGGTGGAATTAATTGTGCTGCATAGTTCTGTGTCATCTTTAAACACTGATACATTGCTTACAATACCATCCCCAAAGTTATTAATGAACAAGTTAAATAAAAATGGACCCAGTACCAGGTCCCATGGGGCCCATAACGAGTCCAGAGGTGGTGTTAACCTTAAAGGAGAACTAAAGCTTAACTAAAGAAATAGGCTAGAAATGTTGTACTGTACATTATGTTTTGGTCTTCTGTACCAGCCCAAGGCAAACTCAGCCCTTTAACAGTAAAGAACGGTGTCTCTACTGAGGCTTCCCATCTTCTTTTCTGTTGATGCCCATGCCCATGCTCTATGCTGCTGCCAGTTACTGAGCTTAGGGACAGACTCAAAATATACAGTACACATAGAATATAATTGTCACAATATAAGGCTGATTAGTAATTAATACAGATAATTATTACATGACAGCACAGAAACCACTGCAACTAGCATCAAAATATAATAATTAGCCCTGTAGCATCAGTTTATATTACAGACCAACCTCCTTTTCTGCTTGATAATTTGCAACAACCACCTAAGATTAGCTTTTCAACAGTGTCACAGACAATTTCCAAGATGGTGACTCCCTGTGACAAATTTGAATTCCTGGATCATTGCTGCTATTGAGAAACTGAAACTTTATGCTAGTGCAAAAAGTTCAATATATAAAATATGGCCTTTTTAGCCATATTCATTTTTAGGGCTTTGTTCTCCTTTAACCTAATGTCCCAAATTGACCTGATGTTCCAAATAAAGCTGATCTATACCTTAATCTAATATCCCAAAATAAAATACATAAAACCCCAGCAAAATAGCAGATACCCACTAATTAGTGGCTGCCACAACTTGTACACAGTTCAAATTTGGGAGTCAAATAGGGTGCAATCCGGGTCAAAGGTTTTTTTTTGTAAAAGTAAATGTTTGGGAGTTTCATCTCATCATTCTGAACAATCTATAATTAGCAGTAGCAACTATGGGCACAATCCTCTAAAGGAACCTTGGAATCACTAGCAGGTTCAGGCAGGGATGCCATGTGTGGATGAAAGAACCATTCTGAATAGCGGCAATACATATTCATTAATTTTTCATATTATGAAGATATTCCTTAAACACCCAACTTACTGTATATCTTCAGGAGATAGCCAAACCTACATGGACAAAACCCCAGGGGTACCTAATCTAAAGATATATTGCAGTCTTTAATCCTTTATTTTTCTGAATTGATAATAAGTAAACAGAAGATATGGACAATAATATGGGCTGTAAGCAGCTGTAATTAGTCAACCTTAGAGAGAACTAACAAAACATTTGAGGGGTTATGTAATAAAAGTTACTAAGTTTGTCCAGGAGCTGTAACCTATAAACCATAAGCATCTTATTTTCACTATGGGTTACTGATATTGGTCAAATGTAGTGTCCTATATTACATATGGGATCTAATCTGCTAGCTACCTTATTTCAACACCATCAGATAAACCTGATTAACTACATATATGCACTTACATACACACAGTAAATGTATACTGTTATAAAGTCCTTAAAACAGGTTAAACTCTTCAGTTTAGAATGTTGAACACAAGCATAAGACAATTCTTCAGATTAGAATATTGAACATCATCATATCACAATTATTTTCCTCAAAATTGTTCCTTCTATATGTGACTTCCATCTCTGTACATAATGTATAGAATTTATCTGCTTGGTGAAAAATCTGTTTGTGCTGTAGGAGTATAGTATCACAAAGTTCCATGCCTTTGTTTGCAACTATACTTGACATATATTATATACCCCATATACCCGGGGGGGGGGGAGGGAGTTCCACCATCACAGTGTGCATAAATATCACCCAAGAGTAGTGCTTAAATTGGGGTGATAAAAAGTGGAGGGATACTAGGTGTGCTGCACGCACCGAGTTGTGCTAAAAATAAACCACTCTCATAATTATAAACCACACCCAAAATTATAGTAAGCCTCATCCACTACCCACTTTATTTCCTTCTAATGGACAGTTCCATGCCCGGTGTGTATTGATCTACCTAAGTAAGTGGCCTGTATGGACACCAAAATGAAAACTGTATATGACTTCTTTTGGCTGCCAATGCAGCTTCTGCAAACACAGCACCTTGCTTTTGTATTGTGTGTCAATGCAACACAACCCCAGCATATTCTATATCCCCCCATACATTTTAATTTATATCATTCTCTCACTATTCCTCAACCTGCTACTGTTCTCTACCTTCATTTTCTGTAATTGTTTCCTCTAATTTATTCTTATTTTCTGTTCTTTACAAACCTCTCTGATGCCTTCACCTACTTCATCTTTTCTTCCCTTTTATCTTCTATATGCTTTTTTAACATATGTTATATAACCTCTCAATTATATTTGCATGCAGAACCAAGAGAGGCAAAAAAAGTTCCAATATTAAAATAACAAAGTTCTGGGATTCAAAACTCTTGCATTCTTCCCTGAGGGGATGCTATTTCACAAAAATAATGTAATGAATGGCACCCCTGTACATCCCTCACCAATTCCAGCACTGGTCAATGGCAGTATGATAGCAATATCATAGCCTTGTTCATTAGTATCATATTAACCAATAAATAGCATTCAGTTGTAAAAATTATCCAACAAATAAAATATATATACCAATATAAGTAAACTAAAAGTATTATAAGGTATCAGCATATCTTGCAAGCTTTGCAATTTAGGTATGGGACCTGTTATCCAGAATGATCAGGACCAGGAGTTTCCCGGATAAGGAGTCTTTCAGTAATTTGGATTTCCATACCTTAATCTACTGTACTAACAATCTTTAAATATTAATTAAACCTAATAGGATTGCTTTGCCTCCAAAAAGGAGTTGTTATGTCTTAGTTGGGATCAAGTACAAGGTATTGAATTATTATAACAGAGAACAATTAAATAATTTTTAAAAATGTGAATTATTTAATTAAAATTGAGTCTATGGCAGATGACCTTCCCATAATTTGGAGCTTTCTGGATAATGGGTTTCCGGATAACAGATCCCATACTTGTATACTGTTCTATAATACTATAGCCATTCAGTTACAGTATATATTCTGCCAATTGTAACTATATTTTTCCCATAATGTAATGTGTATTAGCTATTAACTGAACTGTACTTGCAAATTTATTTAGGATTTACCTTGATCTTCACATCTTGCATTATAATCCTCTTGCTTCTCAACCTTTCTTTCATCATTTGCTTTATTTTTGGGGAACCACGTCATTTTATTTTCCTTTTTTAGCCTCCTTCTGGCATTGGCAAACCAAGTGGATACTTGAGTGAGAGTCATCTTGGTAATAATGGCCAGCATTATCTTTTCACCCTTAGTAGGGTATGGGTTCTTTCTGTGTTCATACAACCAGGTTTTAAGGGTACTTGTATTCTCCCTGGTGGCATTTTTACGCCTGGAAGAGCATGTAATATCCACTGCTCCAAACCTTTAAACAGATAATAAATATTTGAAAAACTTTAATGAGGGTTTATTCTCATAGAATAGGAAAGAAAAGTGAAGCATCAAAATACAATGTTGAAGCCGAATTAATCTCCTTAACCAAGGAGTTATGTGAAATATTCAACATGCATAGTGTAGTTGTTTTAGGTAGTATGAGCACAGCACCATTTTACTGTATGTAGAACAAATGTCTTAAGTGAGTAATAATTTAGGGTTGTTATGTGTTCCTTTAGTTTATATACGCACTGGGTTTTGGAAAAAATATTTGGAGAAAAAATATATAGTTATATTTATTTGTATGTATTTAGTGTATTTTTATAATTATATTTTGTCAAATACTAAAATATTTTTCTTATAGAATTTTACTGTACTATAAATTGTCCATTATTTCAATGAGTCTTCTGAAAGGCTGGTAAGAATAGTTTAGTTTTGCTGCTTCCCTTCAATTAGTTTGAGACATTGTTCAGATGATTGTGGACTACATATTCCTTCTGAAGCACATGTGCTTGTGTTAAACAAGTAATGGTCTACTAATATTTGTTTTTTAAATTGAATGGAAAAATGTTAGCATAAGCGTTTGCATAACCGTTCTGCTGGAGCAGTACTATTAACTGGTGCGTTTTGTAAAAAAAAGAAACATGTTTTCCAGTAACAGAATCCCTTTAAAGTAGAAATGCACCAAATCCAGGATTCGGTTCGGGATTCGGCCAGCATTTGGCCTTTTTCAGCAGGATTCGGATTTGGCCGAATCCCTGTGCCTGGCCGAACCAGAATCCTAATTTGCATATGCAAATTGTGGGCAGGGTGGGATTTTTCGTGACTTTTCATCACAAAACAAGTAAGTAAACCAGTTTTTTCCACTCTTTCCTTTCCTGCCCCTAATTTGCATATGCAAATTAGGATTCGGATTTGGTTCGGTATTCAGCCGAATCTACCACAAAGGATTCAGGGATTCGGCCGAATCCAAAATAGTGGATTTGGTGCATCCCTACTTTAAAGACCTATCTTTAAAGGGATTCTGTTACTGGAAAACATGTTTCTTTTTTTTTACAAAACAGTTAATAGTTCTGCTCCAGCAGGATTCTGCACAGAAATCTATTTAACAAGCAAACAGATTTCATTTTAAAATCTGACATGGGGCTAGACATGGGGGCAAATTTACTAAAGGGAGAAGTGGCCATCGCTAGAGAAAATTTGACGAAATGACACTTCTCAGGGACTTTATTAAATTTATTAAAAGGCATAGAGGACAATTCGCTAGCAAAAGAGCTCAACACTAATGTAGTTTTTGCTCAGGCGAATCAACATTACTCCACAAATTCCTCAAAGTGCGAATTTTCCACTACGTTACACTTTTTGTTATTCTGCTTCACCAGCTTTTACCTGGTGAACTGCTAAGATGAAGCTACATGCTGGTTTTTTTCATAAAGCAGGATTATTTTTAAAAGTTAAAAGTAACTGTTAAAGGAAAACTATACCCCCAAAAATGAATACTTAAGCTACAGATCTAAATCAAATTAAGTGGCATATTAAACTTCCATTGTACGTAAACATATTTTAACTTAGCCTTTGAGTGCTCCCACAACCCCCCTTTTTGTATATTGTATTTTAGCCAGAAGCTAAAGGCTAAGTTTCATGTGGTTTGTAGCACCTCATACCCAGCCCTTTAAACAAATGGTGGTCCTATGCTTTTAAAAAATGGGCATTGGTTTGTGCAATCTCTCTCTCTTAAAAGCCACAAAAGCTAGTGGCAGAGGAGGAGCTAGACCTCAGTCGTAAACCAAGGTTCAGGAGACACTTATTACAAGTAATGCTACTATGCAAAGGTACAAGCCTTTTTTTACTATGACCGGAGGTAAACAAGTAAGGGATCACACTATTGGGTTTACGGTGGTATTGTGGCTTATCAACTTTATGATCATAACTTTGTAACTAAAAATCCCTGTTTTTGTAAATACATGCACTTGCATATATACTGAATTACTTATGAGTAGGGATGGGCGAATTTTTTCACCTTGTTTTGCCCACGGAAATGACGCCCATAGACTTCTATGGTGTTGTGCGTTAAAAAAAAAAAAGATGCGCAACAAAACATTTTTTTGACGCCCATAGACTTTAATGGGCATCGGCAACATTCCGCTGGCGGCACATTTTTGGCGAAACGAAATGGGTCAAATTCACCCATCCCTACTTATGAGACAGGGGACCGGGGAATGTGCATTGATTAATTGGCCAAATCAGTAGCTTGCCCTAATACGCTGTTATATATATTTAAGTAAATATTGCCCTTTTATATCTCTTGCCTTGAACCATCATTTTGTGATGGTCTATGTGCTCCATCAGAGATCACCTGACCAGAAATACTAGAACTCTAACTGTAAAAAGAAGAAGTGTGGAAGCAATATACAGAATTCTGTCAGTTAATTGGCTCATGTGACCTAACATGTATGGTGAATCCTAAGATCCCAGGGGCGGACCTTATTTTTTGCTACTAAACAATTATATTATTATGAAAATGGTTTATTTACATGAAGCAGGGTTTTACATATGAGTTGTTTTATGCAATATATTTTTAAAGAGACCTACATTGTTCGGAATGTATAGTTTTCCTTTAAATATAACCATTTGAAGGTCATGCCACATTTGTTTTAGGGTGGGCTCATATCTAGGACAATAGAGAATCTGTTTTGTCTTTATTTTGCTTCCTTGGACATTTTTAATAATAAGTGGGCACTTTAAGCAATTTCAACAACATCACAAATAAAGACATATATATATGGCCTATATGTACCCGTCCTATTCAAATTGACCTAAGTGTGTGTTAGCAAAGTTTCACTAGGCAGAAATTAACACTAGTGAAAGTTTCCTATGAAATTCTTGCAGCAACGTTCATCTGCTGAGACACAAGTTTGCATTTCGATGAATAAGCATATGCGCTGCAAATTAATATCTGATGAAGTTGAGTGAAGTGTGACAAAGCCTTCCAAGGTGTAAAATCACACCTAAGTAAATCTTCCCCATGTTGTTAGTTTCCCAGATGCCCTCAGAAAAACTTTAGTCACTCTTTACTGCTGCACTGTAAATTGGTGTGTTATCACCTCCTCCCTATCTTCCTCCAGCAGCCGATCACAGAACAATGGCAATTAAATAAGATAACAGCTCCCTGACATTGTTTTAAATGCTCCCATTTTGATGTGAAAATACCTAATAGCAAAAATACAAGTCCCTTCGCGACTCCTCCAATTAAATTGTAAGAGAAACAATAGCTTATCTGAAGTGTGTGAAGTGCTGGCTCTTTCTGAAAGCACAGGATCAAACACAATGACCTGAGATCATGAGAGACTTAAAAAGATCACTTTAAAAGATCTATCTAGTCACACACACAAGCTTATAAATGCACTATTCTGTTTTTATTATTTGTATTATAACAAATATGTGGATTTTGGGCCTTTCAACATTTCAAGATATAACACCTGCAATGTGTTTTGACGGTTATAAAAAGAAAAGAATTTGAATGTCTAGGGAAAAAAGATTTTCTCAAGTTATCTGTTTTCTAAAAATGCTTGCATTTTATGCCACAGAAGGATTATGTAGTTATCAGTTGTGACATAGTAATTTATTAAAAAAAATGTAATTGCTAAAAATATATTCTACCTGTATAAAAACATATACATATTAAACAATGCAAGAATCATTAGGTGCCTCTAACAATATATATATATATATATATATATATATATATATATATATATATATATATATATATATATATATATATAGATATATATAGATATATATATAGATAGATAGATATATATATATATATATATATATATATATATATATATATATATATAGAAAGGTAAAGAAGCTCGCACTCACAGGACTTATCAAAATCAAAAATGGTGTTTATTCAGTAAAAAGCAACTAACGTTTCGGCTTGCACTCAAGCCTGAGAAAGGCTTGAGTGCAAGCCGAAACGTTAGTTGCTTTTTACTGAATAAACACCATTTTTGATAAGTCTTGTGAGTGCGAGCTTCTTTACCTTTCTACCTAACTTTTGGGCGTTTTGCACCCAGGCAGCGATGACTATTTGACGTGTTGTGCCGGCTTCCATATTATTATATATATATATATATATATATATATATATATATATATATATATATATATATATATATATATATATATATATACATATATATATATAAAAATAAACAAAAGGGAGTCCGCACTCAAAGGTCTTGTGAAGAAAAAAAAAATGTTTAATCAACATTTCGGCTCGAAAACGTGAGCCGTCTTCACGTTTTCGAGCCGAAACGTTGATTAAACATTTTTTTTTTCTTCATAAGACCTTTGAGTGCGGACTCCCTTTTGTTTATTTAGATACTTGATTTTGTTCTCGCACCAAGGCTTTATTTTGGTATTCTGAGTGCACCAACCCGTTTGATTTTATATATATATATATATATATATATATATATATATATATATATATATATATATATATATATATATATATAGGGGAGGCAACATTGATCAAGCTCTACTGCAAAGGGAAGCATTCTGGACATATAAACTGAACTGTGTGTACCCAAAGGGTTTGAATAGCTCATTATCACTGAATTGTTTCCTTTGAGTGAAGGAGTTCTACAATATATAGCTAATAAAATGGGTTAAATGGGTTAAACACAGCTTGTTACCATGTTCATTCAGTGCTGCTGATGTTCTGATTTTACATTTTAAAACTGAGTGGGACTCAGTAGGTTAATAAGAGTTTCATGTATTTGCGTTGGTATTCTTCAGATATAATATTAGTCCCTTGGAAATGGAATAGTTTGATGTCTGCAGCAGCCTCACACACAGAACATTAGTTATTCTCGAAGATCAAAAGGAATATTACCTGTCGTACTGGTACTGCCCCAAGGAGTGCTCATATGGATAGTAAGCAGCAGGCTGAGCCATCCCTGGGTGCAAAGAGCTGGTGCTATCCTTCATTTCATATTGTGGAGTCTGTCCAGGGGAATAAAATCATTCACATATAAATGCTATACAATGCGATAGCATACAGTCAACATACAGATAATATAATTAAAGCCATGCTGGTGAATAACATCCTTAAAATGTTCAAATTATTTTACCTTTTCGTTACAGAAAGGCCTAAAAAATTAACCACATATAACAGCTTAGAATATATTCTTGTACAGTCACTGTAATAAGAACATTTTAGCAATAAAGCTATGGACACAGACTACAGTTTATAAAGTATATCAGTTTTAGATTTAAGTCAAATTTAGATTAGATACAGCAAATTTAGAAAAGTTGGTAGAGATTTTTATGCACAGTAAGTAAAAAAAGAAATGTATAATACCATAAAATATTGAAAAACAAATCAGTTTTACTCACCAAGGTGGGGTACAGTGTTGCTGGATCAGTGCTGTAAGGAACATAACTGGCATATGCTGTGCTGGCTGTGGCATAAGTGGTGTTATACACCCCCAAAGTAAGATCAGTTCTACTGCTGACCAGCAGTCTGTTCTCATATGAAGGACAATAGATTGATGGGGTATGGGCAGAGACCACTGGGACTTCAGATAGGGATCTGGGTGCAGAATCATAACACGATGTGCTGGGATTTGTTGAAACCAGAATCTGCAGACAGGATAGCATTTGATCACCTAAAGCCCACTTTGCCAAATACTTCTAGATTGCTAAACACCCTCTGGGTGTAAGTTCTTTCTAGATCTAGTTTTTCTCATTTAAACCAAAGATAGCACATAGGATGCACACAGCAACTTTGGATGAATCATGTTTTACTCATATTAGCACATTTACTCATATTAGCACATATATATATTATAATGCAAAATGTAATGTTCATAATGAGAAATATGACAGAATCTATGATAAAGACTTGCGAGAGAGAGAGAGAGAGAGAGAGAGAGAGAGAGAGAGAGAGAGAGAGAGAGAGAGAGAGAGAGAGATGTTTTCATTCTCTTACCTGTGAGTTGCCACTGTAAGGATATCCAAATTGAGAAAATGACATCTCCACCATAGAAAATAATTTTCTAACAAGTCAATTGTCAGCAAATCTGATTCAGATGCAAAAGAATGGCCTTTTTACTTAATTATACATGATTGCACTTAAGAAGAACAGCATGCCTCAAGGCTGCAGGATAGTGCTTTAAGGCAGTTAGCTGGCTCCTAGTTAAAAATATGAATCAAGAAGTATTCAGTTTGGCCGAGAGTTAGAATTTAAAAAGAGAGCTAGAGTTCAAAAAAAAGAAGCCTTGCAAGATATGAAGACAGCTTGTTGTATTATTTGCTTGTCTATGGTTCTTTAGCATTCATCCATGGAAGAGGAGGAATATGACGTCACAATAATCCCAAAGCCCAGGACGGATAGGCTATAATAATGCCTTTGCCAATCATATTCTGTATCTGCTACTCTAAGATACACAGCATTCTTGTGTTATATTGTTTTAACCCTCTGAGTGCTGATAAATTAAGATATACCTGTTATAACTATCATAATGATATATATATATATATGTGTGCTTTTTTACCTTTAAAATAACAAAAATATCATAGGAAATAATATAGGCACATATTTGTTTCCAATTCCAGGCTTGATTTTTTTTTTTTCATTTATAAAAGTACAGTATAATTTTATATAATTTTATAGGTTTATTATTCTAGTTATAATACGTTTTCTGTTTTATTAATACAACACCATTGATTTCAGATTGATTGTTTATAATATTCTCATTAATTTAAGGTGTATATCTATTTTATATTCAAAATATCAGAAGAAAGTCATTGAATTGCTATTTTGTTTGTAATAAAATATTGCTTTGGGTTTTTTTCTTAAAATTAGCTGCTGAATAGTGATGAATGAAAATTTTCACCAGGTTTAACCTCGAAAAATAAATTGTTGTGCGCCCATAGAGTTTTCATTTTTTGCCATTTTGTGAATTTATGGCAAAGCAAAATGGGTGAGACTATTAATCCCAGACCAGATTATTATTTATAATTGAAGGTTGATTGTTTATATCAGTCTCATATTAATTTCAAAATATAATAAGAAAGTTGTTGAATTGCTATTTTGTTTGTAATAAAATATTGCTTTGGATTATTTATTTAAATTACATGTGAACTGTTAATCCCAGACCCGAATATTATTTATTTATAGACGCTATACAAAAGTTGGATACATATGAATGAATGAGGCACTAATAATATTATTAACAAATTATGATTGTAGCATATATATATATATATATATATATATATATATATATATATATATATATATATATATATATATATATATAATATATAACAATTTATGATCCCTGAAGAAATGGTTAAAATTGTTACCATATTTAGCACAATCACAATGTTTTGTACATGTACAATGGCACTTCCCAAATCAAATGCTTTTATTACAAGCCCCTGAAATCAGCATCCTAAACACATTCACTAGTGTTTTGGGGGCATCGCCACAACCTGATAATTTGCAGAAGAGGAATGGCTGACAAATTAATGAGGATGAGTTATCCATTTTTCTCTATTATGCTCAGGAGTAGTCCCAGCAGGACACACTTGCAAAGACTTTGACAGGTCAATGGTATAATAATTGATGACTGTCCTGAGACCATTTCTCTCATTACCACTTATAGTTAATTGCATCAATTAAGAAACAGAAATGCCCCTGTTTAAAGCTACTAGATGTTGCTTTAAACAAGGGCAAATATGCTGTTCATATATATGATATCCTGAAGAGTAAGGAACTGAGGTGTATTAGGTTGTATATTTGCATCTGCGTTTGTGGGGAAGGTCTTCAATCTGCAAAAGCTTATATATCCTTCTCCAGTTAAAAAAAGTGTAGTCAGTTGATTGATTTTTTATTATATTACAATTCATCTGTCTTCTAAGCTACCCATTGTCACCAAGATTGAATCTGTTTTCAATGACCTGCTTTTTTCAAGTCTTTAAACCCATTCACTGCCAGATGGTATAGTAAGGCTGAGAATATTTATTTTAAAAAGCTCTGTTTTAAGAGGATGATTTTCACAGGCTTCTGTCATATAGACTGTTAACAGAAATCAGAAACATGCAAAGCATAATTTCATCAGAAAAAAGTTATATACTGTATATCTTTCTTTATGCAGTTACATATAGCTGGAGTAAAAAATGGATACGGTATATGGTGTTTTAAATGCAACATTCTAGGATATTTTTACTTATGTTTCTTTGTGAGTAATGTAAATCATAAATACAAAAAGATTCTATTTGATATTAACTTTATATCTACTACTATTCTATTTCTCTTAGAATTTTGATAACAGGTTAATAGATGGAGACATGTTATTTCATTGCATACTATGAAATCAAGGTAACCACTGTGAAGACTTTATCTATAATTACATACTTTATTAAAAAACATTAATAATATTAAAGTTTTAAATTAGGAACCAAGGAACTGTTATTTTACATGCATATCTACTATGTTACTATCTTCTGCTTGAGCTGTTCTCGTTACAGTTAAATCTTTGAATACTGCCCATTATTATAAGCTTGTTTTCTAATTCAGAAATCCAAGGAAGGTCAATATTTAGATAATTTCCCCCGAACAGATTCTATGACTATATGTTTTAAATATTACTGCATTCATTTTATGGAGTATGCTGGTGTTTATAAGCAAAATGCCTACCTGCTATTACAGGCACTGCTTGTACTGCAGTTATTACAACCACTAACAGGAACATTAGCACTTATAACAGCAGTATTTTCAGTAATTACCATCTTCACATTCATTTAAAAATGAACATTTTTTTCTTTGTATATTTTATAGCAAAATTGACAGCAGAGCCCAAGGATCAACAATTGTTTATCTAGGATTAGGTTGTCTACCACACTTTCGTAAACTGACTGAATTAACTTTATTAGGTGATATAATGCAAAGAAGAGTTAGTTACATAAACCAGTCTCTCTTAAATGTGACTATATAATTTAATAATTATTATGTATATTGTATGACACCAGTCTAAACATTGTGAGATTGCCAGTTTGGTGCCCAAAAAACAAATTAGATTGGCTGGTTATCAGTCAGTCTGGCATAGGCTTACACTTCCTAGAAATACTTTTAATCTAATGAGTGGCGTTTAGCTATACGCTTGTCTGTCAAAATCTGGTTACAGCTGGTAGACAGTCAGCCAGATATCAAGAACCCTTTGGGCTTTTATGAATGTTTGTATTTCTTTCTTTACCACAAATCATACTTTTTAGTGTTTAAAATTGTATTTTTCTCATCTCATCAAATGATTGCATTATTTTTTTTAATACTTTATGTAATATATTAAGGAGTTATTTACTAAAACCCCTAATTTTTCTTGAACAAATCAGTGTGACAAAACATTGCGACGAAATTGAGTGTCACTTTGAATGGTGCATCTTGACAATTACGCTAGAATTGTATGACTTTTTCAAGTTATCGCTGAATTATTCTGATTATCGTTGAAAACCCGTGCTAAAAGCCCAAAATTTAGAGAAGGCAAAAACGTATTCCAAAGGTTAAGGGGGCCATCAATTGATTTCAATGGGTTTCAGCTGGAGTATTTTCAGATTCTAATTGTTAAGTAGCTTTGGGCTATAATAAATCTTATAATATATAGGCCCCTGTAGTAGAAACTATTGAAACTTCAAAAACTCATTAGAATACAAGGTTTCATATTTTAATTTGGATAGTTCAGCATTTGTTTGTTGATGCTTTCTATAATCAGATGTTTTGATCAATTTCATGACATGTGTCTTTTTAGAGACAATGTTTTTTTCAGGGTTTCAGAAATCTACAGTTTTCGATAAATGGGCCTCCCAGAGTGGGTATCTGAATGTGTCATTACCTCAACCTACCAGTGAAATGGAGGTTTCTTAGGCCCAGTTTATCATTACAGAGCTTCAAACTTTCAAAGGCATCAAACAGTTCCAAAGAGATATCATAAAGGTCCTCACAATTGCAAAACATTAACATAAAATTATATAAATTGTGTAATCCCAATGTTTGCATACCTTTAAGACATTTTTTCATGTGCACCAATAGCTTGTAGCAGGTACATTAAATGACTTTCTTCTGCAATGTGTTGCAAGTAGATGACTGGGCCTTAGTACACCATAGCATTAACATATGTATTAACAGATAAAATATCTATATACTGTAGGGCTGTACAATACATAAAAATACTCATGGGGGGTAAATAACATAATAAATACAATAAATATACATAAAGTACACAGAGCTAATGCAAGGCTACAGAGCTTAAGTGCCATGTGGTAAGAGAGACAGTAGGAAGGAGGTCCCATGCCCTGTAGAGATTACAATCTAAATATAAGTATAATACATTATACTTCCATACAAATTTTAGAAGCCCCTTCTAAGTTAATTAACTCTCGATATTCGACTGTCGAAGTTAAATCCTTCGACTTCGAATATCGAAGTAGAAGGATTTACCGCAATTCGTTTGATCGAACAATCGAAGGAAAATTCGTTTGATCGAACGATTTTAATCCATCGATCGAACGATTTTCCTTCGATCAGAAAATTGTTAGGAAGCCTATGGGGACCTTCCCCATAGACTAACATTGCACCTCGGTAGGTTTTACTTGGCGAAGTAGGGGGTCGTAGTTTTTTTTAAAGAGACAGTACTTCGACTTTCGAATGGTCGAATAGTCAAACAATTTTTAGTTTGAATCGTTCGATTCGAAGTCGAAGGTCGAAGTAGCCAATTCGATGGTCGAAGTAGCCAAAAAAATGTTCTTCTATTCCTTCACTCGAGCTAAGTAAATGTGCCCCTAAATGTTTGTGTAAATGTGATGCAAAGTTGTCTTGTATTTCTGTTTTATTCTTTACACTTTGTATGAGTAATATTGGATTAAAATATATTATGCAAGAACACTGTTTTTTTAACTGTCTGCTTGCTATGCTAGGAATCAATAGCAAACCAAATAGCTTGACTTTCATTTTTCAGTTTTATACAATTTTTGTCATACATGCTGCAAGTCTGGTAAATATTTCTTGGCTGCAGTTGGACAAACACTCTGAAGGTGGTGACAGAGATCTACAAGTGAATATTTTACATCTCTGAGCAGCCAGAAGTTGTGTACTGCAGTTCCCTCTTAATTGCTATATATTTTTAAATTCTTTTTATGTTTCATTTTCATATTTTGCAAAACTCTTGGTCTCATGCCTTCACTCTGCTTTTATTTTTTATTATAAAACAAAAAACAAATTGTAATGCAAATTGTAATGCACCAGAGCTCAAGCTATGACTGTGAGCCTTGTGATGTTAAACAATTTTTCATACAACTCATGCCCAGTTATTCTTCTAGTAGATATACTATAATATAATATGGAAGAATTTTAGATTTATTGACCCGTTTGTTAGATTTTTTTATATATCTTTATTAATTTATTTTCAAATGTTTTCTACAACATTCAGCCCAAGACAATGAAAGTAAGTAAATACAATGTTATCAATGTAGTCTCAGTTTTATATAAAGTTATATAAAAGTATAAATAATAGTAAAGAAAGAGAAACAAAAACAAAAAAGTTAATTGGAAAAAAAAATATTTTGGTTGGTCTTTTTTTATTAGAATTTAGAGTTGATGGGAGTTTATAAACTTATATCCCCAAAATCTTAGGATGAAATTCAACCCTTGATAAATCTGCCCCTAGGTTTTAAGTAGGATGATTGAAGGTCTTGTATTATAAATGTATAAAGGTCAATTCAAGTCTGTAACCTATATATTGGTTTGGGCAACGTGTAGTGAAAAAGCTGTTGATTTTTCTAAATCTTCCCATGGTTGCCAAACTGTTGCATGGTTCTCCATTTTGTACTCTATTATTGCAGTAGGAAAGTGCATTTCTTGAATATGGAAATAATATGTGGAAATAAATTGTACCAATGACAGTGTGGGAGACAGTGTGGGAGAAAATACAGTTCAGGGCTATGACGCAGTGGGCCACAGTCCATAACTTTGACAAGAGAAGATTTGCAGATTTAGATACCTGAAAAAGGATGATTCAATAAGGTATATTCTGGGCATAGTGTTAAGGAGAAAAGTAGGGAAGCTATCCAAAAATGTAATTCCAGAAGTTTTCCACAATCGGACAGGATTACCAAGAGTCTTTGTAATCACCTACTTCACCTACTTTCATTCTTACATTTGGGGTACAATAGAGAGTATTTTTGTAACTTCCCAGATTCAAATGCTTGATGATATTATATGGACTATGTCTAGTGATGGGCGAATTTATTCGGCAGGCACTATTTCGCAGCAAATTTGCGCGATTCACCGCTGTCGAATAAATTCACGAAACAGGTGCAAAAATTTGCTGCGAAAATCCGCCGGCGTCAAAAAAAAAAAGGATACCGGGGGGAGTAAAAAAATATGGACTCTGGCTTCAAAAATGGATGCCACAGTCAAAAACGAGATGTCAGCATCGTTTCGCAAATTTTTTGCTGTTTCGCGCAAAATTCGTGAATTTTTCGGCAAAGCATCGCAAATTCGCTCATCATTAACTATAATGTCTAAACAAATGAGGAACCAGTTACTGAAGGTTTCCTTCTTAATAGTCCCAATTCTAGTAATACAACTAATGATGCATGGTTCACACATAAGGAAATTCAAAAGAGACTAGAACATGTTAAGATAAACAAAGGACTGGGCCCAGATGGTATTCATCCCAGGGTACTTAGCGAGCTTATCTCTGCAATTGTGAAACCTCTTTACTTAATTTTTCAGGATTCATTGAGGTCTGGCGAGAGACTGGCGAATTGCTGATGTAGTGCCTCTATTCAAAAAGGGATCCTGCTAGCCTCAAAACTATATGCCAGTTAGTCTGACGTCAGTGGTAGGAAAGCTTTTCGAAGGGTTAATAAAGGATAAGATACTCAACTTCATAGCAAATCATAATACTATGAGTTTGTGTCAGCATGGTTTTATAGGTAATAGATCTTACCAGACTAATTTAATTTCTTTTTATGAGGATGTAAGCAGGGATCTCGATTCTCGGATGGCAGTGGATGTGATTTACTTAGACTTTGCTAAAGCATTTGATACAGTGCCACACAGAAGGTTACTAGTTAAATTAAGGAAGGTTGGCCTGGAACATATTATTTGTACTTGACAGAGAACTGGCTAAAAGATAGACTACAAAGAGTGTTGGTAAATGGAACATTTTCTAATTGGACCAGAGTTGTTAGTGGAGTCCCTTTCTTTTCAACTTGTTTATTAATGTCCTGGAGGTGGGCATTGAAAGCACTGTTACTATTTTTGCAAATGATACTAAATTGTGCAGAACTATAGGTTCCATGCAGGATGCTATCACTTTGCAGAGTTGGTTGGTAAGTTGGTAAACTGGGCAGCAAACTGGAAAATGAGGTTCAATGTTGATAAACAAGGTTATGCACTTTGGCAAAAATAATATAACCACAATTTATACACTAAATATCAGTGTGTTGGGAGTTTCCTTATATGAGAAGGATTTAGGGGTTTTTGGAGATAACAAGTTGTCTAATTCTGGGCGGTGTCATTCCCCTTGCAAGGGGACATGATTACACTTTACACGTACATTAGAGGACATTAGCAGGGGCCCTTTTTACCTATTAAGAGGATGACCGTACTAGAGCCCACCCATTCAGACTAGAAGAAAAGAACTTTCATTTGAAGCAACGTAGGTGGTTCATCACAGTGAGGACAGTGTGGTTGTGGAATGCACTGCCGGGTAATGTTGTGATGGCTGATTCTCTTAATGCCTTTAAGAGTGGCTTGGATGAACTCTATAGTTAGTATAGATATGGGTATACAGGTATATAATTTATGTGAGTGTATGGAGGGGTGTATGTATGGATGTTTAGAGGGGTTGAACTTGGTGGACTTTGTCTTTTTCAAACCGATTTAACTATGTTACTATGTAACTATGTAACTATGATAATATCTTGGCCCAGTCCTCAGGGACCAAGACAAATTATTTTTCCCATGCTAATATACAGTAAAAGAGGTTGGGGTTTCTGGTTGCACTTCTGTCAATAATGAATATATCATTCAAATGTTACGCTTGAACATCCTGTAGGTGTACGTTGTAGTTGAGAGCAACAAGAATGAGAAAGGTGGCAGTATTTCAAGAATTCATCTGAAGGGATGGATAATGATTTTTGAAGGGATGCTCATGGTTTAAACCTCTTAAGGTGAACATATTGTAAAATTTAGTAAGTTTGTGAGAAGACCACCATTGAAATGCTCTATGTTTTAGTCCTGAGAGAAAATCAGAGTTGTCTATGAGAGGTTGCAGGTACCTGATGGAGTCATGTGGGATCAATTTGTTCTTCAACATTTTTCCAAAGTTGCAAATTAAATATGAGGTTGGTGATATTAAATTTCTGAATACTATTTGTGGTTGCTCATAATAGTGAAGAGACCAATAAGGGGTATATTAAGGCATTTTCAATGTCTACCCATCTTACAATGCCATGTGTGCTTTGCCATTGAATAGTTTACACTAATCTAGCTGTTTAAGTAGTTTGGGGACCTTGAGACCATCTTGATGGGGTAGTCGATATAGAGTATTTTTATTGAGTCTATGAAATGTATGTTTCCATATAAAAAGCCATACATGCCTTTGTAGATGAATAAGATCCGATGCTTTCCAGATATACTGTATTAATATAATTTCATATAAGGTGGGATAATGGCTCTATAGCAAGTGAAAATAATAAAGGAGATATGGGGCATCTCTTAAATATGGTTATTTGTAACGATTGTCGTCCCAAGAATTTTATATGTGCTAAAGGGTCTTGGTATAACACTCACAGGGCCTCTAAGATTGCTCCTAAAATGTTGTATTTGGGGAGAATATCAAATATATAAGGCCAAGTAAGGTATCAAAGGCTTTAATATTAATAGCTGTGTGAGATCACAGTAATCAGCCTACAGTCTGTGTTTCGACGCCCAGGGATGAATACGGTCGGATCAGGGTTAATCAAACGTGGAAGGTACCTGCTAAGGCATGTGGCTAATAGTGTGTTTATTAGACTATAGATGTACTGACCTGTTTGTTTTATACAAAGCCCCTTATACAGAATATCAATGCATTAAAAGCCTATAGTCTTTTTGAAAATAATAGTGAAAATTGTTGTCTGAATATCTAAACAGACATATCCAGATATGAACTCACATAGCTGCCTGGGTGCTAATGCAAAACAGTAAATGAGCCAAAATATGGGCAATTGCAGACTTTCTTTGCACTTTGCCCACTGCATTCTCTACTTAGATAGAAATGGTCTCAAGTTTGTTACTTGTTGCTAAAAACTCATAGCAATCAATTAGTAGGCAGAATTTACTGGTCAGCTATTAGAAAACATATAGTTGATTTAGGAAAAACTGAACTGTTTGGGACAAAACCGAACAGGTGGCAATTAGACTCTGAATGGTTACTGTGGGTTTCTTGATGTGGGTAAACTTTACATATTTAATACATTATTCTAACAAACATGGTATTGGGGCTCATTTATAAACACTTAGAAAATTCGCACCAATCAGTGATTAGCTTCTTTTAGACAGCTGTGGGTAAAAGAATGAGAGATGAGATGGTTGCCAAGAGTTTTGACCAGGTAAAAATGTGTCCATATAAATGAGCAGCACTTACAGTTGGGCTCACTGAATTAGTTAGTGGTTCAGCTTCTATGTAGGGGAGAGGCTAAATATGCTACATTCTGTGTGTGTCTATGCGAGAGACTGACCCCAAAAGGAAATAAAAGTCCCTAATTTTGCCCAGATGCAGTAACCCATATCAACCAATGAGATGTTTGCATTTAAAAATGTGACTTATAAATGCTTGGGTGTTATAGGTGATTAGTCCAGAGTAAATTTTGCACCTTTAATTATATTTCATCATTAGGGATGTAGCGAACGTCGGAAAAAAAGTTCGCGAACATATTCGCGAACTTGCGCAAAAATGCGAGCGGTTCGCGAACGGTTCGCGAACCCCATAGCCTTCAATGGGAAGGCGAACTTTAACATCTAAAAAAGACATTTCTGGCCAGAAAAATGATTTTAAAGTTGTTTAAAGGGTGCAACGACCTGGACAGTGGCATGCCAGAGGGGGATCAAGGGCAAAAATGTATCTGAAAAATCTGCCGGTGTGTGCTTGGAAGAGATAGTGTAGGGGGAGAGCTGTTAGTGATTTCAGGGACAGATGATAGTAAGTTTGCTGGCTAGTAATCTGCTTGATACTGCTCTGTATTGGAGGGACAGAAGTCTGCAGGGATTTGAGGGACATTTTAGCTTAGGTAGCTTTGCTGGCTAGTAATCTACTGTTCTCTTTAAACAACTGCCATACGTTGACCTTGTAGGCATTGTTTGCCCAGTTTTTTTGGACGCAGCCACTGAAGCACAGTTGCCAGAAAAAATATGCCATATAAATGCTGAAAATAGTAATTTTTCGCCATACGTTGACCTTGTAGACATTGTTTGCCCAGTTTTTTTTGGACGCAGCCACTGAAGCACAGTTGCCAGAAAAAATATGCCATATAAATGCTGAAAATAGTAATTTTTCGCCATACGTTGACCTTGTAGACATTGTTTGCCCAGTTTTTTTGGACGCAGCCACTGAAGCACAGTTGCCAGAAAAAATATGCCATATAAATGCTGAAAATAGTCATTTTTTGCCATACGTTGACCTTGTAGGCATTGTTTGCCCAGTTTTTTTGGTCGCAGCCACTGAAGCACAGTTGCCAGAAAAAATATGCCATATAAATGCTGAAAATAGTCATTTTTTGCCATATACGTTGAGTCAACGTATGGCAAAAAATGACTATTTTCAGCATTTATATGGCATATTTTTTCTGGCCTCTGTGCTTCAGTGGCTGCGGCCAAAAAAACTGGGCAAACAATGCCTACAAGGTCAACGTATACACAGCGGTGGATACGGATTACGTAAAATATAAGAATGCTGCTTGAAAAAAAGTAACTCAAGTGGTTTTTCTAGAGACGATAATATTATCAATATTTAGACAAAATGTGAACAAGCTCACACAGCTAGATGGCGGTTTGAAGAAAACACTGTGCAAATAATGCCTACAAGGTCAACGTATACACAGCGGTGGATACGGATTACGTAAAATATAAGAATGCTGCTTGAAAAAAAGTAACTCAAGTGGTTTTTCTAGAGACGATAATATTATCAATATTTAGACAAAATGTGAACAAGCTCACACAGCTAGATGGCGGTTTGAAGAAAACACTGTGCAAATAATGCCCACAAGATCAACGTATACACTACTACAGCGGTGGATACGGATTACGTAAAATATATTATGGCTGCTTGAAAAAAGTCACTCCGGTGTTTTTTCTGGAGACGGTAATATTATGGATATTTAGACAGAATGTGAACAAGGTCACACAGCTAGATGGCAGTTGGTTGAATAACACACTGGGCAAAAAATGCCTACAGGGCAAATAATGCCTAAAAGGTCAACTTATACACTACTACAGCGATGGATACGGATTACGTAAAATTTATTATGGCTGCTTGAAAAAAGTCACTCCGGTGTTTTTTCTGGAGATGGTAATATTATGGATATTTAGACAGAATGTGAACAAGGTCACACAGCTAGATGGCAGTTGGTTGAATAACACACTGGGCAAAAAATGCCTACAGGGCAAATAATGCCTAAAAGGTCAACTTATACACTACTACAGCGGTAGTAAAATAAAAAAAAGTAAAATAAAAAAAAAATGAATATTAAAAAAAAAAAATTACAGTTGGTGCTGCTGAACTACTAGGAGCAGCAGATTAGCACACCAGTCCCACTCCCCAACACTGCTAGACTAATAGCACTGGGCTCTTATAGTAGTAGTAGTAGTAGTAGTAGTAGTAGTAGTAAAACAACAAAAAAATAAATAAAAGCAGTCCTTACAAGGACTACTGTTATTGCAGCAGTCAGCAGATGAGATCAGAAGCAGGACAGCTGCCCACTGCAGCTACATACAGAGCACTGCAGTAGAAGGTAGATTACTAGCCAGCAAAGCTACCTAAGCTTAAATGTCCCTCAAACCCCTGCAGACTTCTGTCCCTCCAATAACAGAGCAGTATCAAAACGATTACTAGCCAGCAAACTTTCAACTGTCCCTGAAATCACTAACAGGCAGCAGCTCTCTCCCTACACTATCTCTTCAGCACACACAGGCAGAGTGAAAAAAACGCTGCAGGGCTTCGGTTTTTATAGGGAAGGGGAGTGGTCCAGGGGAGAGCTTCCTGATTGGCTGCCATGTACCTGCTGGTCTGGGGTGAGAGGGCAAAAAAAAGCGCCAACAATGGCGAACCCAAAATGGCGAACGTCGCGCGACGTTCGCGAACTTCCGGCGAGCGCGAACACCCGATGTTCGCGCGAACAAGTTCGCCGGCGAACAGTTCGCGCCATCTCTATTCATCATGAGTATTTACCACAAACATTAGGCAATCCTCCGGTGAGTACATGCTTGATCACTGGAAAACATTTGGGCTTCTTTTGGTCTGATGTTAGGGAATCTACCCCCAAAGAGTTTACATAAGGAGGTAGATTAACTTTAGACTTCGACAAGGAGGAATACAGATCTGCGCTTAGTGCTGCCATAATCACTTCCTTAAAGACAATAGAATCTTATTCAGACTGCTCTGACTGAGTATTAGAGACAAAACTTCTGGCTTTAGCATTTCTTTCCCCTGGCCTGTAGGTTATGATGAAATTGAAGCGGGTAAAGAATATCAGAGTTATGTGACCTGTATTTAATATGGTCACGTAACTCTTCCGTGACTTATAATATCTATATAAATTACAGTAGGGGGTGCATTATCCACTGTATATACTGTATGTCCTTGCAAAAAAATGTAAGTGAGTAGAACTAAAAGAACTGTAGGAAGGAGGATCTGTGAGCACATCCATAACATTCGGAAAATGCCAAAATGAATCATAGTGTTTCTAGACATTACAAAGAGTGTAATAGTGATTTTAAGATTACAATGTTTGTAGTCCTTGAACAAATACCTGCTAGTTTTAAAGGAGGTGACAGACTGAGGCAAAGAGAGACATTTTGGATTTTTGAGCTTAATAGTTTATAACCCCTGGTTTAAACATGTATGTGTAGTTTTGATAATCCTTTTGAATTTGGAAATTGTAATTTTGCTATTTAACAAATTCAATCTGTGTTGTTTTTTGTGGGTGTGCCCTTTGTTTGAGGTGTGTGCACTGTTGGCATTGGTCGGGGGGGTTCTCAGTGGAGCCTTTACTACTTTGCCAGTTTTTTAAATTTGTTTTAATTGGGCCCATAGCTCAAGGTACATCTGCTTGCATTGGGGAGAGTAGTTCCCAGTGGAACATTCACATTCCCTTGCTGTATTTAGATATGTGCTTGTGATTGCCCATCTAATTGAATATGCAAAGAATATTCACAAGCACAGTTAATCAAGTGAAGTTGTTACAAATAGCTCACCATAAGTGTATTAAACCAAACTTTTTTGAAAGCTTGATAGTGGAGACGTTAAAATTCCTTTTGAAGAAGCTTGGTGCTTCATGTGAAATGCATTAAGGATTAGGAGCAGTGGCAATAGACCTGTTTTAGTTGTACAACGTTATTAATTTCCTGTTATTGTGTAGTAGACACAGTTGTTGGGGCACATTATTCTTAAATAAATACGTCTGCACTATTACATATATTTTTTATTTTCATGAATATTGCATGAATATTTGAGGACATCACAGATTCAGCATGAGCTTGCCTATTGTGTACTTACTTTGAAGGTTGCAAAAATGTGGGGGTAGTCGGCAGGTACCTATTTAAAAGTTTTCTGTCAGCCCCTAGTCCAGATGACTCAGAAGTCATGCTGCTTCTTTCGCCCTCCTCCTCCTCCCCTCTAGCACTCCTCCCCTCCTCCATCACTCCATCCCCTCCCTCCGTCACTCCCTCACCTGCCCTTCCCCATCGTCACTCTACCGCCTCCTTTTGGTGTGTGTGCACAGTTGTGAGCGCGCCTGCAGGCACACGGGCAAAGGTATCTGACCGGGTGCCTAGGGTGCCCTGTCGGCAGGCCCGGATTTGTGGAAAGGCCACCTAGGCCCGGGCCTAGGGCGGCAGGATTTTAGGGGGGCGGCATGCTGCCCAACCACACCCTTATTGGTTCAAAAACACTGGGGATGCACTGGAGATACAATCATTTTTTAAATTTCCCATGCGCCAATCCCCATTGCACAAATAAAGGGGGGGACAGGGTTGACGAATGGCAGTGGGCCTAGGGGCACCCAGTATGTAAATCCGGCCCTGCCTGTCGGCACGACCTGGCCCTGGCAATGGCGCTGCGCAGTTATACTTATATCAACTTGGAAGTAAGTTCAGCGTTCCCATGTTCTTGTCTCCTGTGTCCGATTCTTGCCAAAGTTCTTTGGATCCTGATTTTGGCTCCTCTCCACAGTTCCCCAGCTTGGTTGGATGGATTTTCAAGGGCTAACCCGGCGCACTCTGGCACTGGAAATTCTCATTCCCTGTCGGCTCCGTCTCCCAGAGGGTGCTTCCTAGCAACCGATCTACACTACCTCCTCCTGTTCCTACGTGAGTTAAAGGACCAGTAACATCAAAATTTTTACAAAATAATTATTTAAAATAGATCAATTTTTGGGAACGAGTCCTAAATTTCATTCAAAACCCAACGTCCCTACTGAAAATACTTGCACCAAATGCCTTTTTGGTATTGTAGATGACATCGAGTACACCACAAGTAAACTGCTATTATCTAAGCATTACAGATGTATCGGAGATATCTTGAATACAAGAATGTGTGAAGAACCAATGTTGTATTGTTTATTGTTATGTTTATGTTATAAATGCATAAATAAATATCTAAAAAAAAAAACAAAACAATAGACTACACATTTTATTCGCACCTGCACTCAGCTTATGCCAAACATTAAAAATGTGGACATGCTCTCTACAGCATGGTCAGATCATTCCCCTGTGATGGTGAATTGATCAAACCTAGTCATCAAACCTGAAACCTTTAAATGGTGATTACAGGATCTTTTTTTACCACATGTACCTTTAACATGTGATAAAGCCAAACAAGCCTTAATCAATTATTTTCAGGAAAATTCAAATTCAACCACTTCCCCGGTTATTCTTTGGGAAGGGCATAAAGCCGTAATGAGGGGTATTTTTATTAAATTAGCGTCTCAGCGCAAAAAGAAAAATCATTAAAGCTCCAAGATTTGACAGTTATCTGCCCTTGAGCAACTTCACAGTTCCAATCTCACTCCCACAACACGTACTACAGGATGTATCTACTGAATTGAAAATACTACAAGCTGACATGACCATTAGATGGGCCAACCAAAAATGTTATACTAAATATAACAAGGCTGACACTTTACTAGCTACTTCTACTTTACTGTTAACAGTAAAGTAAACAGTTTAAACTAATACTACTCCAGGCCCAGATGGCTTTTTGAGCCAATGCTATAAAAAATTTATGTCCACACATTTAACTTTATTGCTCAAGGCAATTTCTGGCCCCAAGACTCACTGACAGCTCAAATAGCTGTAATCCCAGAAGAAGGAAAACAATACCCAATATGCTAACTATCGCCCTATTTCGATTTTACATCTTGACTTTAGGATTTTTGGTAAGATATTGGTGTCTAGGCTTAACACTTTTTTGCACAGCCTCAGACAACACGACCAAATGGGCTTCACTCCCAGAAGATATACAGCGGACAACATTGCAAACTCAGCAAAGCCTCCCTTTATGCTTCTAAGTCTTGACATTTACAAAGCTTTTGACACAGTTTCATGGGACTATCTTTCCTATATATTGTCAAGATGGCGCGTTGGACCAGTTTCCAACATATAATAAAAAGCACTGACACTCTATACTTCTTCATCTTATATCAAATGGGGCCCTTTTACTTCCTCTAACATTCTTCTAGAAAGAGGGACATGGGTGCCCTCTGTCCCCAGTGCTTTTTGCTCTAGCCATAGATCCCTTTGCTAGGCTTATTGAAAACCACTCTCAAATATAAGGAAAATCTCTTTCTGGAAAACAATACAAAGCCTGTTTTTCTGCTGATGATTTAATCCTCACTCTTACTAAACCTCTCACTTTATTGCCGCACTTAACAAATCTCCTAGAACAATTTGCTCAGATTCTGGGTTTCTCAATAAATAACTCTAAATCAAAAGCTCTAAGCTTAAATTTACCCGCTCATGTGATTAAACTGATTCAATTAAATTTTGAATACTCTTGGAATACATCTTACTTACAGTATTTAGGAATCCAGCTCACTCCTCATGTAATAACCATTTACAAACAAAACTACCCACCCATGTGGAGGAAAATTAAACTCCTACTTACCCAATGGAACAAGCATAACATTTCTTGGTTGGGCTGCATCAATGCAGTCAATATGATTATTTTACCCAAAATGTTATATCTATTTCGGTCACTACCAATCCCTGTTCCTAAGAAACATCTGATGCTATTGCAAAGATCTCTCATTAGTTTTGTTTGGTCTTTTGGAATACAATTTCAGGGGTGACTTTACAAAAAAGTAAATGAAATGGAGGCCTTAGTTTTCTTAACATATTGAAATTAACTACAATCACCCAAGTGTATTTTCCCATTCCCCCCCCCCCCCATATGGGTTCAAATAGAAAAAACATTAATTCACCCTGTCACTCCTGCAGCCCTCCCTTGGATCAAAGTTGAACTTTGTCCAAAAGGAATGTCGAAATTTATGAAGCATTTACTATCCATTTGGGACTCTATTAAACATTCTGCTAAACTGGTTACCCCTCATAAACCAGCTACCCCATTGTGGGGTAATCCAGTATTCCCAACCGGATTAGAATTTACTTCCTTCAAATGGTGGCATTCGAACCATATAAACTATATTAAAGATTTACACCACCCTACTGGTAAAATAACTTGGGAAACATTTGAAGGTAAATGTCTTCCACCTATTACTGAAAAATGTTGTTTTATACAAGTTCAGCATTATCTACACTCAATATATAATACATTGGATCTTCCTGATAGTTCTGTACTAGAGACTATATGTATGAAACATCCCCTCTCAAAAGGCTTAATCTCCTCCCTGTATCAAGCTTTAATGTTACAAACTAACTAAACTCCTCCACCATATATATATAAACCTGGGAGCAAGAATTATGGCAAACTTTAGACCCAAAAGTGTAGGAGAAGATGTGGGAAGGAACAAGTAAATATTCAATTATTTAGGTCAAGTTGAACTTCTTACAAGATCCTTATGTCTACATAAAATATGTTTCCCTCCCAGTCATTGGTTTGTTTTAGGAATTGTGGAGGAGAAGTAACGATGGCCCATATATGGCCTTGATTTTTGTCAAGAGTTTTTGCAATAATTGACTCTATTACTCAGATTTATATTTAAAAAGACCCATGATAGCATTATTTAACAACTGGATACCCAATATTAATTATAATTCCAGAAGATTACATTTGTTTTTACAGCAGCCTAACAACTAATTACTAAATCGTAGAAGACTCCACAACTTTCAATACCAAAATTAAAAGCACGTATAAAGGCTATAATGATGAATGAAAAATTGACCTCATTTTTATCAGGGACTTGTAGCAAATTTATACAAATATGGCAACCTTGGGCACCTCAGGCCATCAGTTCGGGTCTTAGTTTTTCTTCTCTTTTGGTATAGGGTTGATAGCTTTAGATAATCCTTATTTAATTGGTTGTAAGGTTATTGCAATAACTGGGTCTCACAAAGATTTTAACTACATAATATTCACTGGTAAAGAAAAATGGGCAACACATTTGATTTAAAGTTGCAAAGTTTATTATGTTTGTATGAACAAATGTGAACACAACAATCCTTCCATTTATAATTTTCCTTTTATGTTAATCTTTTTTACATGTTTTGTGTACAATATGAAAAATTCAGAAAAAGTGTATTAGAAGTTCTGTAACAAAATGACAACTCAGCAAAAGGCAGCAGCATACTGAGCAAAGGAGGCCAGATGGTGGTGACACAGAGAAGCATAATTATATTGGCTTTGAAATAGCCAACATATTGATCTACTAGTTCAGCTCGTTCTTATTATGTTGGCTTTGAAGAAGCCAACATATTGATCTACTAGTTCAGTTCGTTCTTATTCTTCTTATTATTATGTTGGCTTTGAAGAAGCCAACATCTTGATCTACTAGTTCAGCTTGTTCTTATTCTTATTATGTTGGCTTTGAAAAAGCCAACATCTTGATCTACTAGTTCAGCTCGTTCTTCTTCTTCTTTTTTTTTTTTTAATTTGAAATTTTTTATTGATTTTCAGATAACAGAGAGATTTCCAGCGGAGACTGGAGAAAAAAAGAAACAGCGGTGAAGCAAGAGAGGTGAGTAGAGGTGGGGAAGGGGAGGGGGAGTAAAGGGGAGATGGCTGGCCTTGTCCATGAGTCCCAGCTGTGCATCCTGGGAGGGGGGGGGAAGATGATTCGCTGATTGTCAGATAACCCGATGCCGGTGGATCGGCCAGTGGGAAATTGAGGTGGTCATCGTGTGCCTCAGCTATCAAGAACGTACTGTTGGAGTGGTCAGGTGTTACACGTTGGATGTTCCCGTTTCCATTTCTCCCATAACTTGTGTGTTGCTTGATCTTTGTCAACTTGTGCAGGGGTCGTGACAGCATATTTTTCATGTATAAGGTTCGAGTCTATTAGAAGGAGTAGGCTTTCTCTACTAGGTACAACCGTAGATTTCCAGTGCCATGGTATCAGTAAGCGTGCTGCAGTGAGGATATGGAAGGTTCGTTTTCTGGCCTCTGGGAGTAGGTCGGGTATACCATGGTTTAAAAGTGCCATCGCTGGTGTAACTTTTATCGGTGTGTTGAATATCTCTGAGAGTAGGTCATTGATTAGTTGCCAGAACGGCAATATTTTGGGACAGGCCCACCAAATATGTAGCATGTCGCCCTTTGCAGTGTTGCACCTCCAGCAGTTGTCTGACTCATTAGGGAACATCTTATGTAGCACTGAAGGTGTTTTATACCATCTAAACAATATCTTTCTACTGTTTTCTACATGGTTCGTGCATTTGGTATATTTGGAAGCAATAGTTGCTATCCGTGTCCATTGCGTTAATGGGAGATCAATATTGAGGTCCTGCTCCCATCTTTGAAGGTGTAACGGTTTGGTTGGCCCTAGGCCAGGCATGATAGCTTGGTATACTTTGGACAGCCCTTTTCGACCCCCAGCATTGCGAAAACATATGCGTTCAAAGGGCGTCGTTAGTCTGGATAGGCTTTCTATGTGGGAGTTCAGGAAATGTCTAATTTGTAGATATTTGTAGAAATCATGTTTAGGGAGATTAAATTTAGTTTGTAAAGTCTCATACGTAGTTAGACCTTCATCCAGAAACAGTTGTGCTATACCTGTAATTCCAAGCGTCTCCCAATTGGCCAGAGAGATATCAGGGATTTCCAATTCTAGCATCCAGAGAGGAGCTTGTTTTGTTGGAAATGTATGAATGTGATCAGCCTTCTTCATTGAATTCCAAATTTTTAAGGCCCTCGAAGTGGTATGGTAGAGTGCGCTGGGTTCTGTTTTGTGTAGGGAAGATTTGGACCACATTAATTGTTGCAACGTACGTGGATAGATCTTTTCTTGTTCTATTTCCAGCAATTGTTTGGAGTTTACCGGGAGGTTCCATAGGGTGAGTTGTTCTAAGAAAGTGGCTTTGTAATAGTAATCTATGCTTGGAACACCAAACCCCCCTTCTTTCTGGCTCAATTGCATTAGACTTCGCTTGATTCTAGGATTGGTCCCACTCCATACAAACGTATCTATAGTATTCTGTGACTGCTGGAGAAAGGATTTTGGCACCATGATTGGGAGAGTCCGGAAAAGGTACAGGAACTTGGGCAGGAGCATCATCTTGACTGCTGCGATCCTTCCCAACCAGGAGATATAAAGAGACTTCTACTTTTCTAATTGCGTCTGGGTTGCTCTCAAAAGTTTCGGATAGTTACTACTGTATGTTTTCGCCACTGTAGTAAACAAGGGAAAGTTGTGCTCACCACTATTTTTTAAAACCATTAGGCGGGGGTGCAATGAGGGTGTGACCACAAAATACATATAGTCAAATACAAGAGTCCTCTGCACTCAACCCATTATCAATATATTTAAGACAGAGACATTTTGTGCATACTGCTACTGAAAAATGCCTTACTCTTTAAATAAAATAGGGATTGTTTGTCCATATATTGCAATATATTTAAGCTGGCCAACTACGTCAAAGTCAGACTCGTTGGAGGTGGTATTGCATTTTGAATAGGTCTAATTCACATAGCTGATTCTTCACGTCTCTAATGTGTTTTGTTGTTAGCTTGGTAGGGTGAGCTTTATTTTGCAGTTCAAGGTCTTGCAGTTGTTTTGTTAGTACTTGCCTATTGTTTTCACATTGTTTTTTAAGCAGTGAACCATATTTAATAAGCTGGCCTCGGAGCACTGGCTTATGTGCACACCAAACTGTAGGAGTCGGGACCTCGCCATTATCATTAAGGGTGAAGTATTCCTGTAGTAGTTGGTTGCAGTTTCGGGCTATTTCTCCATTCAGTAATAGTGATTCATTAAGTCGCCAATGTGAAGTGAACGGTGCCGATTTGTGGAAGTTACTTGTCCAGATTACTGGGGCATGATCCGTCCATGTCATCAAACCAATTTGTATCTCTTCTGTAGCTTGTAGGGTGTCCTTGTCCGTAAATATATAGTCTAGTCTAGAATATCTGGTATGCGAGTGCGAGTCGTGCGTATAGTCTCTCTCCGTAGGGTGGGACGACCTCCAGGTATCAAATAGATTGTGCTTTTTTAAAAGGTTTCTCAAATTGAGTGCATGAGTAAGTACTTCTCTTCTAGGAGTGTGGTCAGCTTCAGAACTGGTGTCTAATGCCTGTATTAGTGGCACATTAAAGTCACCCACTACTATTATCTTGCCTTTTTTCAGTTTGTCCAGTGACCTAAAGAAGGTGCGGTAGAAATAGGATTGTTTCACATTTGGGGCATAGACAGATGCCACGGTGTATATCTGGTCTTGTAGTTCAAATGTGACAATGAGGTATCTGCCTTGCGGGTCCGCCAGTTGTTTAAGCACACAGGGTGCGATGGTAGAGTGGAACCAAATTGCTACCCCTCTTTTCTTCACTGAGCTATTCGCATAAAGTTGCAGTGGGTAATCTTTGCACGCTAGTCTATAAGGTTGTTCATTAGTGAGATGGGTTTCCTGGAGGCACAATATGGAAGCCTTAGACTGTTTAGCCCAAAGTAAAAGGTGGGACCGTTTGTTCGGGCTATTGAGCCCGTTAACATTTAATGTGGTAACAGTGATCGCCATTTGTGTGTTGTGTTGGCGTGGTGCTGTGGTTTGGTACTCACTGTTAGATGCTGCATAGAGTTCGCTGTTTGAGGCCTCAGAAGTGGTAGTCGGGCTGTGGTTTCAGCTATTTCCGCACCTGTCTTCGGCACTTTCCTACGAAGGGTCATCAAATCTTGGCCAGGATTGGGGGGGTGGGGAAGTAGGGAAAGATAGAAAAGGTAGGAGAAAAAAAGAACATTGGTAACAGTAATATAAGAACTTTTACATAGGAAACATATATACATCAATACTGTAAATAGCATCGAGTAGAGTGGCTTCTGGGTAATGATGGTTGACATTGATAGTCCTATCTGTCTCAAGAGTTATATCGTGCAATGTAGTGCACTGTGAAGCCATGATCGGGGGGAGATGGTCACATCATAGGGGTTCTTCCGTCGGGGGAAAGCGTCAAAATTGTTTGAGGGTCATCAGGTGTGGAGTTGGTTATCTTGCTCGTCATCAGGAGAAGGCTACAGCCGTCACAGATCTTCAAGTGACATCTGAAGCTATCTCTGGTTCTCGGTCGGGAATATCTTGTCTGGCCTCCGTTCTGCGATGTGCAGTTTTTTGTACGTGCCAATCCTGTGGAATTTTGGGCTGTTTAGTGGTTGTCAGTGGCAGGCGGTCGTGATTCGGCAGGAGGTGCCATTGCTGTAATAGTTGAGCTCCATGCTGTGGCGTTGCCATGATGTAGGGTGAGTCTTTGTACATGACCCGAAGTTTTACCGGAAACAGCCATCTTTAGGGTGTTTGCCTCCCGCAACACAGTGGTTATGGGAGTAAAGTCTTTGCGTTTTTTCATCGTATATGCCGAGAGGTCAGGATAGCATTGGAGCATATTGTATTGTTCAGGAATGTCCTGTTTGTCCCTAAACGCCTTCAGGGTGAGTTCCTTGATGTGAAAAAAGTGGAGCCGTAGTGTCACTTCCCTGGGCACATTGGGGGGAGCGTTCTTGTTTTTTGGCAGCCTATGGGCTCTGTCTATGAGGAGGAGATCAGGAGTTTCTTCCGGGAAAATCTCTCGGAGCATGTTGCTAAGATAGTGGTGCAAGTCTTCCATTTTAACTTGTTCCGAGACACCCCTTAGCCTGATATTGTTTCTCCTGTTCCTGTCTTCCAGATCAGCCATTTTACTGTTTAATTGGGATACTTCATGCTCAAGTGCTGCATTGGAGTCTATCAGCTCATTGTGAGAGCTTACTAACTCTGCCATCTTTCCCTCCAGGTGATCAGTCCTGTCCCCTATTTGTCTCACCTCTCTATGGAGCGCTGTGATGCGCCCCTGAAGTCTGCCTGAATATCTGTGCGCAGGGAGGTGAGTAGACTTTTAAGTATAGGCAGGGTAACAGTCTGCTGGGATCTAGCATCGGGTGGCGTGTGGGCCTCAGTACTTGCCTCATTGACTGTGCGTGCAGGGCTGCTGCCGCCATAGTCGGCGCCATCTTGGAGGGAGAGACACGCATCTTGCGGCGGTCCGGTTTTGGGATAGAAGGCCGTCATTTTCTTTGGCGACGGTCGCTTCCTCAGCTTCCCCATGATGTCCGGTGGGTTTAGGTCAGGTTTCCGACCCTTTTGCTGGCGTTTAGGGTGCTCCAGCCTGTTTTGCAAATTTCCCCCTTACGGAGCTCCCTAGATAGCTTCCTTCTGCATCGGCAGTTAACTCCGCCCCTTCTTCTTCTTCTTCTTATGTTGGCTTTGAAGAAGCCAACATACTGATCTACTAGTTCAGCTCATTCTTATTCTTATTATGTTGGCTTTGAAAAAGCCAACATCTTGATCTACTAGTTCAGCTCGTTATGTTGGCTTTGAAAAAGCCAACATCTTGATCTTAGTTCAGCTCGTTCTTATTCTTATTATTATTAGCGCCCCCCGGTTTTCTAAACGCTACTCCTCCTACAGTTTTAGGGGTACAAGCGCCAAACTTTCCACACCTATTCGCCTTATAGCAAAGTACGTTGCGTGTTGCTTTAGTAAGCGATCCCACCCACTGCGCCCGTGCGGCGGACCACCGAAGACGCCTTTTTTCGTATTGACTTTGACAGGGAAAATTTTCAAATCGCTGCCGCTCGTACAGTTTTGAAGCTACACTCCCCAAACTCGGACCGCATATTGTTGGTGCCACCCCGAATAAAAATATGTATTTTTGGGGGGCACCCCAAAGTGGGCGGAGCTACCAACAGCCAATGAAATTTTAGCAATTTTCTAAACTCTACTCCTCCCAGAGTTTTAGGAGTACAATTATGAAACTTTGCACACTTGTTGGGCTCATACCCGAATAGGTTGCTTGTGCTCTGTTAAGCAATCCCACCCTCCGTGGCCCTGTGGCGGCCCCCCAAAGACCCCATTTTTTCCCATAGACTTTCATTGGAAAATTTGAAACTTTTGCCACTCGTACAGCATTAAAGTTACACTCACCAAACTTGGGTCACTTAGTCATGGGGTCAACCTGAAAAGTTCTGTCACATTTTGGGGACTCCAAAAAGTGGGAGGAGCAACAAACAGCTTTCTTTGATGATTTCAATGGGAAAAATTAAAATTGCTGCCATTTGCACATTATTGCTGTCATGGACCTCGAATATCACAAATGTGGTCACTGGGTGTTTGCACTTCAAAGTTAGGAAAAGTGGGTGGAGCCACCAACAACCAATCAAATGTCATTCATTGATTTTCAAGAGAAAAACATAAAACTGCTGCCATTTTTACAGGTTTAATGTCATGATTCCGAAACCTTAAAGTGTTAGTCACTTGGTGACTCTGGTTCAGAATCAGGAAAAAAAGGGGGCGGGGCAACAACAGCCAATTGGACTTCAGCCATTGACCTTAATGAAAAACGCCAAATTGCTGCTATTATTATGGCGTCCATGCCAAGTGTCCCAAACTCAGCACAATTACTCACTGGGTGACTGCGGTCAAAATTTAGGAAAAGTAGGCGGAGCCAATAACAGCCAATCAGATTTTACCTATTGACTTCAATGTAAAAGTTTCAAATACTACCATTCTCACAGTTTTAAAGCCAGAGGCCCCAAACTTGGTACAGACCATGACTGGGTGACTGGGGTTAAAATTCAGAAAACTGGGTGGAGCTTAAAACAGCTAATCAAATGTTACCTTTTGCTAATCAATGTCAATATATAAGTTGCTGCCATTCTTTCTCACTTAATGGCAGGGACATCATACTTGGCACAGTCGGTCACAGGGGGACTGGGATTCACATTTTAAAAGTGGGTGGAGCCAAAAACAGCCAATCAGGTTTTTTGATTGATTTTAATGGTACAATTTGAACTGCTTCAATTTTCACTGTTTTAAACCAGATTCTACCAACTTTGTGTACTCTCTATGCACCAGGGGCGACTGGCCCCAACACCTCTTGCGTTTCAGAAGCCAAGATCTTGTGGTTTCTTCAGAAACTACACCATCTAGTTGGGTTTGGTCTACCCCTGCATGGGACCAGAGGAGCAGTGATGGTTTGGCATGGCTCTGGGAACAGTAAAGTGTGGGGGATTGCGTGGAAGGCCTGTGCACCACAAAGGGGCAAGCAATGAGCAAGCAATGGCAGCAGGGCCTGAAGGGATAACCCTAAAAATTAGTAGCAGTCCAGAGAAAGTGCCGTCTAGAGTGGAGGGGTGCTATTAGGACCAAAGTGGGGGGGGTTGGTTAATGATGAAATTGACAAGGACGTGGTTAAGGTATGTTTTACACCATTTGACAAGGTGGTATGTCTAGAACGGGAGGCAGGGAAGGATGCTTCGTGGATAGAAAATTATGTCCTGCTCATATTTTGAGGCATTTAGCATGTTTGTGGGATGGGTGGCAAGGAGGAGGGCCTGGATGGCAGTGATCATTTGATATCTGAATGATTTATTGTGTGTCGGTTAGGCAAATCTCTGCTAGCGATCAGTCAAAAATATTTTGATCATCACAGACTGTATATTAGTGCAGATGGGGTTTAACATAATGAGGCAGGACTAGACTTGTTTAACACGACGAGAACCCTGATAGTAGGCCTACACTGGATACTGTCATGGGAAAAAATTTTTTTTTCAAAATGATTCAGTTAATAGAGCTGCTCCAGCAGAATTCTGCACTGAAATCCATTTCTCAAAAGAACAGATTTTTTTTATATTCAATTTTGAAATCTGACATGGGGCTAGACATTTTGTCAATTTCCCAGCTGCCCAAAGTCATGTGACTTGTGCTCTGATAAACTTCGATCACTCTTTACTGCTCTACTGCAAGTTATATGATATCACTCCCCTCCCTTTTCCCCCCCAGCAGCCAAACAAAAGAACAATGGGAAGGTAACCAGATAACAGCTCCATAACACAAGATAACAGCTGCCTGGTAGATCTAAGAACAGCACTCAATAGTAAAAACCCATGTCCCACTGAGACACATCCAGTTACATTGATAAGGAAAAACAGCAGCCTGCCAGAAAGCATTTCTCTCCTTAAGTGCAGGCACAAGTCACATGACCAGGGGCAGCTGGGAATTTGACAAAATGTCTAGCCCCATGTCAGATTTCAAAATTGAATATAAAAAAATCTGTTTGCTCTTTTGAGAAATGGATTTCAATGCAGAATTCTGCTGGAGCAGCACTATTAACTGATTCATTTTGAAAAAAAAATTGTTCCCATGAAAGGATCCCTTTAATTTTCCTATACAATGATAAGGGTCCCCTTGGAAAAGATCTCTACAAAAAAGTAATCCCTACATCATTGCTGTGGCCCTGCTAAGGTTTTTGGCCACTATACCCCCAGTGTAATGGAACCTGTTTAGTTCAGATACCCTTATCTGTTAAAAGTTGTGATTTCTCTTGTTTCTCTTGTTTACTACATATTTTTATGCTATCTATATTTCTCTTTCACTTACTTTCTCTTTTCTATTCTATAATCTCAACAAATTTCTCTTAAAAGTTGTGATTTCTCTTGTTTACTTAATGACATATTTTTATGCTATCTATATTTCTCTTTCACTTACTTTCTCTTTTCTATTCTATAATCTCAACAAATTAGAGGTTATATTTAAAAAGGTTGTAGCTATTATGGTTATATTTTTGAGGCATTTTTATGATCTATTTTGCCTTGGGGATTCGAATGCTCAGAAGTTATTTATGGGAAATTGTTATTGTCACGGTCGGCTCCCTCAATCCAGAACTGATGCTAAGCACCCTGTTTTCGGCTCTTTCTTCTGCCTTTAACAGCTGCCTTTCACCTCGGGAGGAGCCCTCGGCTAATCGGAAGCCACCAGGTCTTAATAAGAGAGGTGCCAAGCGAAGGGTTCTGGATGAGCAAAGGGGCACGACAGTAATGCACAGTCTTTTGTGCAGAAGGTTGCAGTACAAAGTCAAATCAGGCCGGGCCGTGGCATGCAGCTTACAAGCGGACTCAAACGGGCAAAGGTCAAACCAGGAGATCAATCAGAAGGGATTCGGATGCAGAAGAGTCTGTTACCAGGCAGGGTCAGGATATAGAAGTCAGAATTGTCGGAAGCAGGCAGGGGTCAAAAACAGGCAAACAGATCACAGAATACTGAAGCTTAGAAAGCACAAAGGGAACCAGGAACACAATATGTGGAAACCTATAACGGGCAATGCAAAAATCCAAAATTTCTCTTTAAATAGTTAAAATTTTGTGCCATTGCGTGCTGGCATCAATACGCCAGCGTGCATGCGCCTATAAATAGAAGGAATGCATGCACACCCTAAGAAGCCGGCATTAGAGAGGAAGAGAAGCGGCATGGCGGGCGTCCCAGCTGCACCACTAGGCCACCAGGGAGGTGAGTTGTCACAGTTATGTGAAGATGACATGGTTTATCATATATGTAAGGGGTGTTTTATCCTCTGGAGGGGAGCTCAACTTCATAATTATATTTATATTAGCATACTCAATCTAATCTTAATGTGGTTAATATAACCTCAATGAATGTTAAAGGCCTGAATAACATTACAAAATGGTATTTAAACTTGAAAGAACTTAAGCAATTAAAAGCTGACATAGCTTTCATTCAAGAAACTCATTTTCAGATTGGTAGCTGTAATAAACTTAATTCTAAATATTACCCTAAGGCTTATTATGCCTCAGGATCTGCAAAAAAGCAAGGGTAGCAGTTCTTATCCACAAGGATTGTCCGATGAGTGTTGAGCAAACCTCCATTGACCCTAATGGGCATTACCTTATGATAATGGGCAAATTGTCTACTACACTAGTGTTACTTCTAAATGTTTATTCCCTCAAAAGGCACCAAATAAGATTTTTAAGGAGGCTTATTGCTAAGATTCAAAAATCTTCAAGCCGCTATATAATTATGGGAGGGGATTTTAATATGCTTTGTTACCAGACTACTGATAGGTCCTCCCCTCCCCTAATCCCCAAGCTCATGCCAATTCTAAAGATTTTAGGGAGCTAATATGACAGGCATCTTTATTTGATGCCTGGTGTATTAATCACCCTACAGCTCGTCAATACTCCTTCTATTCTGCGATCTATAAATCCCACTCCCGAATAGATTATTTTTCATATCCCAGCCCTGTCTGAGCCTCCCATTCACAACAGATCTGCTTTCCATTACTTGGTCAGATCATGCGTCACTGCTTTTAAGGCTTGATTTTACCACTTCACCTCCTAGAGGATCCCACTGGCGCCTGAACGAAACCATTCTTCATAATCATATATTACTTAAATACCTAAATTTATTTGAAACTTTACCTATTCCGCTCCCACCAAAGACTTTCAAAATTGTACAAAGCATGTTCCACAACTTTTTATGGAACCAACGTAGACATCGGATTCCACAATCATTACTAATAATTCCAACGCAACATGGAGGACTGGGACTACCATTATTAAAAAAATATTATGAGGCAAATCCGTCAATTTCTAGCATGGTCGCATTGGGCCCCCAACACTGTTTGGGGTCTTATTGAAAGTGCTGTAATACATGATATCCATATAAATTCCCTTATTTGGTCCCCACAAGACCACACTGGAAGTGACCCATGACTTTTATCTACTACACAACTGACTTTACGCATCTGGAAAATACAAGTATGGTTTAACCTCCAAATGGTGTTTGAATACAATATATCTTAAAAATCCAGGTTTGGAATTTTCTTTCTACACCAGATGGTCAAGCACAAATTCTCTCAAAATTGGAGGCCTTATGGATCAACAAACCCACAGCATTACTCCGCTACAAGAGATACAAGTCAGATCCTCTTCAAATAAACTGCGGCTGTTCGAATTTTTTCAACTATGTCACTTTGTGACCCCATATTATAAATCAGTGATGGTCACACCCTCCACCAAATTTGAAAAGTTAGCTGGAAAAAGCCTCCCCCAAAAGGGCCTGATTGCCTCTATCTACCAGCTATTGCTTCAACCTCACTCTGAGCCTCCACCAATGCATTCTTATATGGCTAAATGGAATTCTTCTCTACCGCAACCACTATCCCAAGACGATTGGGACGCTATATGGCTCAACGCAAAAAGAATGGTGATGTGTATTAGTCAAAGAGAAGAAATTTATAAGCTGCTAATGTTTTGGTATCACACACCAGACAAACTTCATAAGCTGTTTCCAGAATGCCCCTCTACTTGTTGGAGGAACTATGGTGAGCAGGGTACCTTACATTTTGGGACTGTCCACTTATTCAACCACTCTGGAAAGCAGTGCATACCCTGTTAAATCATCTACTGGGATATACCATCCCCTTGGAGACTCCAACTTTTCTCCTGGGAAAACCCTTTCCAATGACAATGACTAAAAATACCCAAAATCGAATTAATCAGGTACTGACGGCAACCCGCATAACAATTGCCTCGCATTGGAAATCCTCAACCCTGCCGCCATTGTCTGAAATTCAAAAGAGAGTCAACAGCAACAGACTTTTTGAATCTAGAATAGCCTTTTCACAAAATCTAACTAATAACTATCTCAAGATATGGTCTTTGTGGGAACGAAAGGGATATGCAACCCCATGCGTACCCAAACATGTGCATAAGGGACTGTCTCCTCTAGGTTATCATTTAAAATTTTTGCACTTGGTATTTCTCTTGATCTAGAAACCCTTATCATAGCCTGCTGATAACACCACTATATCATGACAAGGCTCTCATATTATTTACTATGACTGTGTTAAAATGGAATGTCTTTACTGTCAATTAATCATGATATGAAATATGAATCCCATAATGTATACTGCATCTTAAGATAATCTACTGCCTTATTTCTTTCCTGTCTTTTCCCCCTTTTCAATCCTCTCACTTTTTATGATTTATTATGTATACATGTACATGCTATTTTCCTTATATATCTTTAAAAAAAAAAAAAAATACAAGTTACAAAAAAAAAAAAAAAGATTTGGAGGGCATGTCATCTGAGCCAGGAGGCTGTGGCTAAAGTACATAGGACAAAAATAAATGACGTTTTGGTATTAAAAGGGGCATACTTTCAAGGGAGTGGAAAGTCATCTTTTCACTTTACAGAGCCCTGGTAAGGCCTCATCTAGACTATGTTGTTCATTTTTGGTCTCCAGTGCTCAGGATATTATTGCATTAAAGAGAATCCAAAGATGAGCAACTAAGCTCTTCTAAGGAGTTGTTTAGAGAAGAGGCACTTAAAAACCCTTTTGAGGCCTCTTTAATTTGTCTCAGAAGACTCCACGATGGCAATGGGGCCAGTCCCTGGATTAACTTGTATTAAGAGCTTTTTTCACTAACTTGCTTAAAAGTCATTCAATCCCTCCTTGAAGCTATCAACTGTGTCAGCCATTACAAAAGATTCAGGGAGAGAATTCCACAACTTCACAGCTGTCACTGTAAAAAAACGAAATGGCAAAAAAGTTGCCAAATGCATTGAAGTCAATGTCCAACAATATTTTGAATATGGGTGTCTTTTTTTGCTGCAAAACTTGACAAAAATTTTGCTCATCAATATCGATGATGAAAAGACGTGTTTACCTCTGATAAAGAATGCGCTGTTGAACCTTACTCAATTCATAGCGATATTTAATTTAGTGAATGCGAGAAACATTCAATCTAGCAGGACTGTGTTATCTCAGTTTCCATTTTGTTATTGCTCAGACCACAACTCATCACCCTATGAGACCAACTCATAGGGTGATGTAGCTAAAGAACCAAGTGAAAGCAAAATCAGGTCACCTAACACCTTCAGACATGGCTTGTATAGTTCTGTTAGAGGAACAAGGTGTTATTCAAGCCAGGTCAATTCACCAAGATCAGAAGATGACATCCATTCAAACCATACCAATGTCAATCCAGTGGATGATGACGAAGAAAATTTTGCACTAATCACAGCTATCATTAAAAGATATAATGATCTGTTTGGAAGGTTCCTTACATCGTATTCACAAAAAACAGCCTGCTGGAATGAAATCACAGCATCTGTCAACAGCTTGAGCAATGTATGCTGAACCTCTGTTTAATAACTGCAAAAGAATAGTCAAACAAAAAAAATTGGAAGAAGCCCTTCAGGCCAAAAAAAATTGAGGGAAAAAAAAGTCCATCAAGTTCAACCTCTCCAAATAAAAACCCAGCATCCATACATACACACACTGACATTGACCCATCCATGCAATCACAAACTATACATACCCATATCTATACTAACTATGGATTTTAGTTTCACAATATCCTTGGATATTATGCTTGTCCAAGAAAACATCCAAGCCACTTTTAAAAGCATTAACAGAATCAACCATTACAATAACATCCAGCATGGAATTACACAACTTCACTGCCTTCACTGTAAAGAACCATCTATGCTGCTTCAAATAAAAGTTGTTTATCTCAACTCTCTTTATGGGTAATAAGGTCCCCTGCAATTTGTCTATAATGACCTCTAATTGTATCGCTTTTTTTCATAATTTAAGTCTTCCATCCCTCCAAACATTGAAGTTGTTGAAAATGCAGCAGTCTGTAGTGAAATAATGTAGACAATACCAATCGTCCTGTAAGTGAAGTAGAATGTGAGGAAGAAATAGCACAATCACATGATGATGTATTTTTTTAGGAGCCAGAGGAGAATCAAGAACCATCAGACGATAACTATTCTGAAGGTGCACTGCATCCATTCCATGTATGGGAAAAGGCGTTCCAATCTTTCAACAATTCCTATGTGGAAAAACAAAAAAGATGTCACAATGATATGGCAAATTTGCAGTGTATAAGGAATAGAGAATTTTTTAAATTACATTTGCAGTTAGTAAGAATGGAAAATCAGAATTATTATTTGGCTGCAACACTGCAAAGAATGGAGCACAATGAAACAGAATTCCTCAAGCAAAATTTTACCATACAAAAAAACCTGTCGTTCATTGGCAGATATCGCTGCTACTTGTGTAAGCTTGTATAAAACACTCAAAAAGCTCTGAAATATATCCTATATCTAGTGCCAAAACACAAAGGGTACAGTCTCTCTCGTGCTCCAAACCTAGCTTAAATGTTCAAAATTAGTTTCACCTACATGTAGTCAAGGTTTACTTCCAATTCTATAGAAATGTTTAGATTAAAGGGGAATTTCACACACACACACACACACACACACACACACACACACACACACACACACACACACACACACACACACACACACACACACACACACACACACACACACACACACACACACACACACACACACACACACACACACACACACACACACTATTGTTTTATAATTGAACATCAAACATATAGCTATGCTTGTAACACCTACACTATGGATAGCTTACTGTCTGGTTGCTAGGGTACATTTTACTATAGAATGCAGCCTGTTTGAATGAGAGAGTGTAATGTGAATTAAAGAGTGTGAGGATCGCTCTGTTGCTTTCTGTTACAATCTGCTTTGTTTCCAAGATGGCATTGCTCATGGGAGTGTACTGACGTCATTGCGCTATATGCTTGACGTAAAAGGAACACCAAATCACACCAAATGGGGCGAGCCTTGAGCACCCGGCCGACTTGGTCCGCCACTGCTTTAGCCACTCCTGTCTGGTGTTGCCCAAAATGGATAAATAAATTACATCTTTTGCTTGCAGCTTGACAGGTTGCTAATAGTTTTCTGAAGCCTGTAACTGCCCTTTTTGTAGGTACCAGAGAATTAATATTTTTTGATAAACTCATAGTGCCATGAGTCAATGGCTACTAAGTCGATACCGATATGAAAATGTAAGAAATAAAAATAAGACAAATAAGTGATATATTTTTAATCAATTTATTTTTTAAAAACAATAGAACATTTGAGAGTACTTTTTTAATGAAATATACATTGGTGTAGCTCAAAGTGCTTTTAAAAAACTTGCACAATAAGGTGCATGTGTGAGAATAGAAGATGGAAAGAAGACGAAAAAAAAAGGCTTTAACCAGTTCAAAGTGGCGTAAGGGAAACCAAAAGTTATCACAAAAGACTTTACACAAAATATTTTTTTGGCTTGAATTAAATTGTGAAAAGTAAGTGTAGGGATGTGAAAATCTTAGACACCCTTACACTTTACAGGCAGGCACATCCCTAGTAATATGGACACCTCAGTGGGTCCTTATGGGGACGTAGTGCTTATGTAACCCCTGTAGTTCACACAGTGTACACCAGATGGCACTGTGCCAGAGTATAAAAGGTTTATTAACCATGTGCTCTGGGTCCATTGCTTTAGCCCAACCAAGCAGGCTGGAAGGGAATGGGTAGAGTCGACCCTAGGCGCCTTGGCCCTAGTAATTAGACAGCTATACTCATTTATAGATTGCTCTAGGAGTGATAGAGAGGTTATTTAGTTGAGCAGCTTAAGGCTCCGCCGAGGAGATTATAGGGATTAACATCCCAGGGTATTACTGACCCAGAGTAAGGAACCAAGTGTTGAGATAGGGATGTCAGGAGTTCCCCTAGTCTGCCACTGGAAGATATCCTGAAAACTGGGCAATACCCATCACATGCTGTCAACTTACTCTCTGCTGTATATTCCCTAGCCTGTGGGGATTCAGCCTATACGTGCTGTGAGTATATGCTTCCTTTATGCTGCTGTGTATGTTCTATGCTCCATTGTGGATCAATGTGCTAAATGATCTATGTGCTATTGTTCAATAAACACAGTTCTTGGTTCAAACGTTAAAGAACTACTGGCGCCCATCATTGTGCTATCGCACCCAGTTACAGTTACACTATACCCTTGCCTCCACCGCGTTGCGAGGGCTTACCCCTGAGAAAGAGAGCTCATCTGTGGTCTCAGCCCACAAAGGAAAGTAGCTAAAACTGCCCTGGCACAAGTCAGTTTACTATAGCGCTACATAAGCATTCCCACTACTTTCAATGGGCTGTTAGGTAGCAAAAACATAGGTAACAGAAATACGTATTTAATTAGTTAATGGGATGTGTTTGGCACAATGAATTGCACACGAAAAGTTGCACTTAATGTACCATACTGCACTGTATTTAATCAAGCTTTTGGAAACTCCTTTCTTCTAATCAAAATGGAGTCCCCTGTGTCTGCTTGAAAGCACTACTGGTAAATAAAGGATTAATGAGATTTTTATATAGTTCCCGTATATATTGGGTTCCTAGCTCGCTACCTCCTTGTGGTGGGATCTGGGCAACATCAAGTAAGGGATTGCCTGTTGGGGTGAAGTATGGTGGGGATCTTATGTGCCCCAAGCCGCTATGGTAGCCATGAAGGCCTGACAGGAACCCCAAACACGATGGCTAAAGTAAAGAGAAGACTGTGTGGAGTTGCTGGTCTCCCATCAGAAGCCTTATTGGGTGGCAGATGAAGGAAGGCCTGGCAAAGAACCTGTAGCCAATTGAGAAATCAGCCCAGTTCTCCAAACACCCAAAGCCCTCCTCCCTACACCAATCTCTCAGCCACACATTAATCTCCCTAAGCTCCTGCTGTCTTCTTAATGTTGTTTGTGTCACAGGTAATATCTCTAAGAAAATGACCTTGGAAGTCCTCGTCCTCAACTTTTCTAGTTTTTTTAAAATCATTCTTGAAGACTTCCCCCATCCTCTAACTGTTATTGGCACCTATGTGTACCAAAACTGCTGGGTCTTCCCCAACCTAATCCAATAATCTGTCCACTCATTCCTCCACATGCCGAACCCTAGCACCAGGGAAGCAGCACACTGTTTGGCATGAATGGTCTTTACAGCAGATTACCTTATCCATCTTTCTAATAACTGAATCCACTATGACTGAAAACATGATTAATAAAGTATTTTGCAGCAGATCCTGCAAACTCATGTGCTCCATCCTATCCCTCGGTTTGAAAGTATTACATTGGTCTGGCTGGTGTGACCTAAGCAAGGAAAGAGAGCATTAACACATGTTGTTGTCGTTAGAACAAAGTCTTTCTTCATATATTAGAGACACTGACTCCCAGGGTGCTTTGAGAGTCAGCCTGCTTCATACATCCCTCATCAGAGTTGTCCTCCCCAGCATCTTCACCTAAAATAGGAAATTTGTTGCTTTGGACAAACTGTGGACTAGGGATGTAGCGAACTGTTCGCCGGCGAACTAGTTTGCGCGAACTTCGACTGTTCGCGTCCGCCGCAAGTTCGCGAACGTCGCGCGACGTTCGCCAATAGGCATTCGCGTCAAAATCGTTCGACCATTCGACCATTCGATCGCTAAAATCGAACGATTTTCGTTCGAATCGAACGATCGAAGCCATTGGATTGAATGAAATCATCGAATCGAACGATTTTCGGATGTTCGAAGTTCGCGAACTGTTCGCGAACTGTTCGCATTTTTTGCCGGTGTTCGCGAACGGCGTTCGCGAACACATTGTCGGCGGTTCGCTACATCCCTACTGTGGACTTGCCCTCCTACCTTCCTGTCCCCTACTTCTCCTCTTGACTGTCATAAACCTGTCTCCCTCATTAGCCTCCACTGCCACTTCTCCACCCCCACTACACTGGTCCCTGCCAGTGATTGCTCTGTGAGTCTCCTTTCGTCCCTCATGTTTACCGCTGCTCTCATTCTGCAAGATGAAAAACCACCTGCATATCTCACATGTAAATACTGCATGGAACTGCTGCTCCAACACCACATACATGTGACAAGACACACACAGAGTGATTCCAGCAACCAGCTTGCACTCATATTTATACAGTCTCCAAAGTGCAATTCCTCACAAACACCTTTTAAGTTTTCAACTCCTTAAGGTTTTTAATGCTGCTAAACACTTCATTCACATGCAATACTTTGATTACATGCAACACTCACTGTGCAGTCTCCAACTTATTGAGGTTTCAAACCTCTGCTGATTGCTAAATAAAATTACTTGAAAATTATGTGCCTGACATCTAAATTCCCTTGCCTGATAAATATACCATTTAAAGTCATATGAAAATGTTTGGCGCCCCCTCTGAGCCTGCATAATAATTTACTCCACTTTCAACCACAAAATATAACAGTGGTAGGTCTTTCAATTCCCAGGAACATCTGAGTACTGGGGTGTTTTCTGAAAGATTTTTAGTGAAGCAGTATTCAGTTGTATGAAATTAAATCAAATGTGAAAAACTGGCTGTGCAAAAATGTGGGTACCCTTGTAGTTTTGCTAATTTGAATGCATGTAACTGCTCAATAATGATTACTGGCAACATCAAATTGTTTGGATTAGCTAGTTAAGCCTTGAACTTCAAAGACAGGTGTGTCCAATAATGAAAAAGGTGGCCAATTGCAAGTTGTGCTTCTGTTTGACTCTCCTCTGAAGAGTGACAGCATGGGATCCTCAAAGCAACTCTCAAAAGTTCAGAAAACAAAGATTGTTCAGAATCATGGTTTAGGGGAAGGCTACAAAAAGTTATCTCAGAGATTTAAACTGTACAGAATGTAATCAGGAAATTAAATCCCACAGGCACAGTTGCTGTAAATACCAGGTCTGGCAGGCCAAGAAAAATTCAGGAGCGGCATATGCGGAGGATCGTGAGAAATGTTACAGACAACCCACAGATCACCTCCAAAGACCTGCAAGAACATTTTACTGCAGATGGTGTATCTGTACATCGTTCTACAATTCAGCGCAATTTGCACAAAGAACATCTGTATGGCAAGGTGATGAGACAGAAGCCCTTTCTGCACTTACACCACAAATAGAGTTACTTGTATGCAAAAGCTCATTAAGACAAGCCACAGTAATTTTGGAGACAAAAAGAAAAAGCGTTTTGCATGGGGGAAGAGGAACACCGCATTCCAAGAAAAACACCTGCTACCTACTGTCAAATTTGGTGGAGGTTCCATCATGCTGTGGGGCTTTTTGGCTAGTTCAGGGACTGGGACCCTTGTTAAAGTAAAAGGCCAGACAAATTCAACCCAATATCAACAAATTCTTCAATATAGTGTTCAAGCATGAAGTTATGCAGGGGTTGATATTCCAACAAGACAATAATCCTAAACACACTTTAAACTCTACAAAGGCATTTATGCAAAGGGAGAAGTACAATATTCTGGAATGCCCATCACAGTCCCCCAACTTGAATATCATGGAAAATCTATGGGATGATTTGAAGCAGGCTGTCCATGCTCAGCAGACATCAAATTTAACTGAACTGGAGAGATCTTGTATGGACCAATGGTCAAAAATATTGCCATCCAAAATCCAGACACTTCTGTCAGTTTCTGTTAATCCAATAAACTTTATGTCAATGCTTAAATACTACTGTTTCCATAAGGCACAATTATATATAATATAATAGCAAAGGAAGTTGCTACTTTGAAAGTTCAACCAATGATAAACAAACCTCCAAAGAATTAATAGGGGTTCCCAAACTTTTTCATATGACTGTATGTCCTATGGGTTGAGTTGACCTGTTACAATCCCATTCTTTGCTATATTAGGTTATCGTGTTCATTGTATGCTGATATATAAATCATTTAAATTAAGGTCCTGGATAACCTAACTCTACACTTTGCCTCTGATGGTTTTATTTTTGCCTTACTCCAATTTATCTTTCATCTATCTTCTCACAGTTTTGGTCTAACCTCATCAGTCACACAATGAACTACCTCACAATTTATCTCCATGAATGTTCCCTCAATTTAAATGAGATTTGTCTGTGGTCAGTCAGATCCAGTTTTACATTAGCAAGTGTACTTAATTATAAAATCATATCCACTGGCATTGCATGAGAATTGCAAGCAACACCATGATTTCCCTGACAATCATATAAAAGTGTTACAATTAGATACTAGATGTGTGTGTGATAATGTACTGTAGCAGCTTCTTTCTTTAAGTGAAATATAACATACCTACTATAGATACATTGTACAGTTATTGAATATTGCAACTGTAACTGGGATAATGAGTGCTAGCAAGATTGAAGGTCTGACTCAGTGCACAGTCTGTCGTATGTCTGCAGATTTGGAACAAGAGATCCAAAATGCTTACCTCTGTGGTGGTTGTAAGCAAATTGCCACTTTGGAGGCTCGATTTAGAGCACTAGAGCAACAAATTGCAACTTCAAAAGTAAACGTAGTAACCTCTGCTGTATGCTGGCAAATGCACGGAGTTTGTCAGGTAAAATGGGAGACCTAGAATTAATTGCATGCTCTAAAAATTATGATATAATTGGTATCACTGAGACCTGGTGGGATGAAACATGTGACTGGATTGTGAATTTAAATGGTTACACCCTCTTTTGGACCTTGTAATAACCAATAATACTGAACTCATCTCTAACATTTGTGTGGGTGAGCATTTAGGGAATAGTGACCATAACATGGTCTCCTTTGAGATTCTGTTGCAGAAGCAAGGGAGTACAAGGGAGTAACTAAAACACTAAATTTCAGACATGCAAACTTTGACAGTATAAGGGCATCTCTGCAACATATTAAGTGGGGAATGCTTTTCACAGGGTTAAACACAGAACAAAAATGGGAAGTCTTTAAAATGCTGCTTAATAAATATACTTGTCAGTATATTTCACTTGTAAGCAAGGAACGTTGTTGCAAAGTAAAACCTTTTTGGTTCAATTGAAGCGTTGGTGTTGAGGTGGGTAAGAAAAGACGTGCTTTTAAGGCTTTCAAGTTAGCTGGGACAGCCAAATCATTTATAAGGTACAAAGAGGCCAATAAATCATGCAAAGAAGCTATACGGCAAGCTAAAATTGATATAGAAATTATATTGCAGCAAGCAGTAAAAGAAAATCCCAAATTATTTTTTAAATTTGTTAATAGTAAAAAAATTAAGCAGGAAGGGGTGGGACCCTTACTATCAGAGGGGGGTCAGCTGGTTGATGAAAACAAATTAAAAGCGCAGATTCTGAACTCATATTCTTCATCTGTCTACACAAATGAGGAACCAGTGAAGGTTTCCTTCATAAAGGAACAGTTCAGTGTGAAAATAAAAACTGGGTAAATAGATAGGTTGTGCAAAATAAAAAATGTTTCTAATATAGTTAGTTAGCCAAAAATGTAATATATAAAGGCTGGAGTGAACAGATATCAAATAAAACAGCCAGAATCCAACTTCCTGCTTTTCAGCTCTATAACTCTGAGTTAGTCAGTGACTTGAAGGGGGGCCACATGGTACATTTCTGTTCAGTGAGTTTGTAATTGATCCTCAGCATTCAGCTCAGATTCAAAAGCAACAGGTATGACCCATGTGGCCCCCCCTCAAGTCTCTGATTGCTTACTGTCTGGTAGCCAGGGTAACCAGTCAGTGTAAACCAAGAGAGCTGAAAAGCAGGAAGTAAGTTCTGACTGACTTGTTCACGTCAAATCACTCCAGCCTTTATACAATACATTTTTGGCTAACTAACTATATTAGAAACATGTTTTATTTTGCGCAGCCTATGTATTTACCCAGTTTTTATTTTTACACTGAACAATTCCTTTAATAGTCCCAATTCTAGTAATACAACTAATGATGCATGGTTCACACATGAGGAAATTCAAAAGAGACTAAAACATGTTAAGATTAACAAAGGTCCGGGGCCAGATGGTATTCATCCCAGGGTACTTAGCGAGTTTAGCTCTGTGATTGCCGAACCTCTTTACTAATTTTTCAGGATTCATTGAGATCTGGCATAGTGCCGAGAGACTGGCGAATTGCTAATATGGTGCCTATTCAAAAAAGGATTCCGTTCTCAGCCTCAAAACTATAGGCTATAGTCTGACGTCAGTGGTAGGAAAGCTTTTCGAAGGGTTAATAAAGGATAAGATACTGGACTTCATAGCAAATCATAATACTATGGCGCAAATTCACTAAGCGCCGAAGCGCCGAACGCTAGCGTTAATTCTAACGAACGTTGGCGTAGTTTCGCTAGTGTTACTTTGCATCCTTACGCCAGTTGAATTTTCGCTAGCAACGTAACTACGCAAATTCACTAACTTGCGCAGTGTACTGAACGCTACCTTTTACGCTACACTTCCTTCGCCACCTCAGACCTGGCGAAGCGCAATAGAGTAGATAGGGATTGTTTCAAAAAAAGTCACATTCCCATAAAACACTGGCGTGTTTTCTACATGATGGGTGATAGGCTGAAAAAGATCCTACATTTCCTGACTCATGGCAACTTACCTAGACAGTGGGCACAAATGTAGGGCAAAATAAAATTTTTATTTGCTGATTTGAAGGTTTTCTAGCCATTTGTAGTGCTGATACGTGTTCCTCCATTGAAATTTGAATTTTGCACCGTATGCAAATTAGCCTTCGCTAGCGTAACTTCGCTTTACATAGTGAATCAACGCTAGCGCAACTTCGCAACCTTACGCTACCCCTGTGCGCAACTTCGGATTTTAGTGAATTTGCGGAGCGCTGGCGAAACTATGCCTGGCGAAGTGCGGCGAAGTTTTTGGTTTTATGCATAATATATCTTGCCAGACTTACTTAATTTCTTTTTATTAGAAGGTAAGTAGAGACCTCGATTCTGGGATGGTAGTGGATGTGATTTACTTAAACTTTGCTAAAGCATTTGATACAGTGCCACACAAAAGGTTACTGGTTAAATTAAGGAATGTTGGCTTGGAACATAGTATTTGTACCTGGATAGAGAACTGGCTAAAAGATAGACTACAAAGAGTGGTGGTTAATGGAACATTTTCTAATTGGACCAGTGTTGTTAGTGGAGTACCGCAGGGCTCTGTACTAGGTCCCTTGCTTTTCAACTTGTTTATTAATGACCTGGGGTGGGCATTGAAAGTACTGTTTCTATTTTTGTAGATGATACTAAATTGTGCAGAACTATAGGTTCCATGCAGGATGCTGCCACTTTGCAGAGTGATTTGTCTAAATTGGAAAACTGGGCAGCAAACTGGAAAATTAGGTTTAATGTTGATAAAGCAAGGGCAAAAATAATATAAATGCAAGTGATATACTAAATGGCAGTGTGTTGGGAATTTCCTTAAATGAGAAGGATCTAGGGTTTTTTGTAGATAACAAGTTGTCGAATTCTGAGATGTGTCATTCTGTGGCTACTAAAGCAAATAAAGTTCTGTCTTGCATAAAAAGGGCATTAAATCAAGGGATGAAAACATAATTAAGCCTGTTTATAGGTCCCTGGTGAGGCCTCCTCTGGAGTATGCAGTGCAGTTTTGGACTCCAGTCCTTAAGGGGGATATAAATGAGCTGGAGAGAGTGCAGGGACATGCAACTAAAATAATTAGAGGGATGGAAGACTTAAATTATGAAGGTAGACAAGGTTGGGGTTGTTTTCTCAGGAAAAAAGGACGCTTGCGAGGGGACATGATTACACTTTACAAGTAAATTAGAGTACATTATAGACAAATAGCAGGGGGATCTTTTTACCCATAAAGTGGATCACCGTACCAGAGGCCACCCCTTTAGACTAGAAGAAAAGAACTTTCATTTGAAGCAACGTAGGGGGTTTTCACAGTGAGGTTGTGGAATGCACTGCTGCGTGATGTTGTGATGGCGGATTCAGTTAATGCCTTTAAGAATGGCTTGAATGATTGTTTGGACATACATAATATCAAAGGCTATTGTGATACTAAACTCTATAGTTAGTATAGGTATGGGTATATAGAATTTATTTGAAAGTAGGGAGGGGTGTATGTATGGATGCTGGGTATTCATTTGGAGGGGTTGAACTTGGACTTTGTCTTTTTTCAACCCAATTTAACTATGTAACTGGAAATATAAATTAAAAATATATATATATTGGTATATGTCCAGGTTTAATATTCAATATTGCATAACAATGTAGGATGTAACATTGATCTAATAAAAATGATATTTGCTTTCTAACATTCATTATGCATCTAGTTTTGTTATTGTGTTTCTATGTGTTTAATATTACTGTATATGAACTTTAAAGTCATCCCTGGACATGCAGGAGCTACAGCTATCATTTGTGACAACTCTTTCCAAAACCAATTAATATAGGAGACCAATATTATTTTAAGAGATAGAAAAACATATGAGATAGCTATTCAAAATAGGCAGTTCTACTACCTGACTGTAGTTAAACTCAATAAATCTACCTTGTGGGTTTCTGAAATGCTTTTACCTTTCTTGAAATTTCATTGTGCTGTCCCAAATTGTGCCAGAACTTTCATATCATGTTTTATAGGCTATATAAATAAATATGGCAATTAATTCCCATCGTATTTCTATCATATTTGATGACAATTTATAATGACACCCTCTCATTCAGAGCATTCAGAGGGCAAAAACTCTAATGCTCTTAAAATCGAATTTCAAAGCTTATGTTTTATGGCAAAATATAGTATTGATCATCCATTTAAATTCAGAATATGTAATGGAGGGGGCAGTGATTTATAGCCCTCCATAAAAATCAGTCAGGGCATTCAAAGTGAATTTGGTTGTTCTACGAAATATTTTAATAACCCTTTAATTGCCAGTTAAGCTAACATATTTCAATAAAATAAAAATCACGATTCATGACAAAAATATTTTTATAAAGCTTTTTTCCACATCATAGTATTGTAGTACATAAAACCCTCTTGCCAAATCATGCTGATTAGCTGTGGTGCCTACCTAAGAATATAAGAAATACTTTAATGCATTGTGTACAAAGCCAATGCAGTTACCTTGGAGGGACTGTGGCTATCCAATGCCTCACGTATAAAACACAATGCACTCAAGCTCAAAAACATCCTGAGTACTTTCTAGATACAGTATACTGCCCCTACTGCTCCATTAATTTTCATCTGAAACTGTGCTACAGATAAAGCAGTACTTAGTGATGGGCGAATTTATTCGGCAGGCGCAGATTCGCGTTATTCGCCACTGAATAAACTCACGAGATGGCCGTTGGCATTAAAAAAAGAAACAACGCCGGCGCAGTTTTGCGAATTTTTCAGCGATGCGGCGCAAATTCGCCCATCACTACTTGGGATTTACCAGAGTGACACAAAGATTGTATCCAAAGATTGAACCAGTGGCTTGCTCACCTCACGCTCCCTTTTGTCGTAATGATACCCTATAATTTTTATGAACAGACTTATTATCAGACTTCCATACCTCAAGTGCCTTAGGTGTGGTGGACACCTGGGAATGTAGCCTAGTCCTGCCCAAGCCTATGCAACTTTTGAAACTGGATTTTTGAATTTGTCTCTAAGGGGCAGATTTATTAAAGGTCGAAGGGAATTTTCAAATGAAAAAAATTTGAATTTTGAGCTATTTTTGTGTACTTCGACTAGGGAATAGCCAAATTGATTAGAATTTGAAAAAAAAAATTGTTTAATTACTTACCGTAATTTTTGTTTCCTGGTCACTTTCCATGGCAGCATTCACCAATGGGTTAACACCTCCCTTCGGGCCAATGGACAGGAACCTCCCCTAGCAAGATAAAAGTGCCCCCCCTCTCATACTCACTGTCTTAGTTGAAAAGCTTGTCCAGCAGGGTGGGACATTCCTTGGAGAATGCAAAGTGACCAGGAAACAGAAATTACGGTAAGTATTGAAACAATTTCCTGTTTTCCTTGTCACACATGGCAGCAATTCACCAATGGGAACTACCAAAGCTAACAGGGAGGGACTTCACACGGAATGCAGTAAACATTTGGTTTACTTTGGTTTATTTGGTAACATTTGCTTGAACAACTGCTTGAAGAACCTTTCTCCCAAATCTTGCTTCTTGGGAGGAAAGGATATCTAACTTATAGTGCTTGATGAACGTATTAACTGACGACCATATTGCCGCTTTGCAGATTGCTTCTGCCGATGCCCTGACTTCCATCGCCCAGGAACTTGCCAATGCACGCGTTGAATGGGCTTTTAACCCCAGAGGAACCTTCCTGCCTGATGAATTGTACGCCTTTGCAATCGCTGCCACAATCCAGGAGCTTACTGTCTTCTTAGACGGAGCTTTCCCCTTTCTGAAACCACATGGAATGATAAATAAATGTTCCGATTTTCTCCATGTTCTTGTCCTCTCCAAATATATTGTGAGAGCTCTGACTAAGTCTATTTTATGTCACTGCTTCTCCTTCTCTGTCTTTGGAGATGGACAAAAAGAAGGAAGGGATACCTCCAAATCCATGTGAAACTTCGAGACTTTCGGCAAAAATTTAAAAGCAGGCCTTAGCACAACTTTATCTTTAAATATCACTGTAAATGGCTCTACAGATGATAGTGCAGCTAGCTCGCCCACTCTACATGCTGATGTTATGGCCACTAGCAGGATAACCTTCAGAGTAAGATTCCACAAAGAAACATCCCCCAGAGGCTCAAAGGGTGGTTTTGTCAGTCTGTCTAGGACAAAAGGCAAGTCCCAAGGTGGTGAATATCTTCGTATGTGAGGTCTGACCCTTTTCAAGGCATTGAAGAACCTTCTCACTAGAGGGTCAACTGCCCAAACTTTTCCTGTTAGTGCTGAGATGGCTGACACTTGCACTCTGAGGGTATTCATGTGCAGACCCTTCTCATATCCGGAAAAAAGAAAATCCACCACCATAGATGCTGTAGCAGAACAGGGGTCCTGCCCCTCTAAAATGAAAAATTGCACAAACTTATCCCAAATCTTGTAATATTGTGTCAATGTAGAACTTTGTCTTGATTTTAGCAGAAAATTTATCACCTTCTCTTTACAATTTAATTTTTTCAGCTCCTTCCTCTCAATCTCCACGCCTTCAAGGCTAGATGGTCCTCTCCGTGGAACTGAAACATCCCCTGGGATAGCCACCCCTGAAATCTTGGGATTTCTTTGGGTTCTCCCAGAGGCAATCTGTGAAGCAACGGAAACCATGGTCTTCTTGGCCAAAATGGTATCACTTCTATTGCATTGGCTAATTCCCGGTCTATCTTTTTTAGAACTTTCCAGACAAGGGGAATTGGTGGAAATACATAAATCGGCCCTCTTGACCAGTCTTGTCTCAGACCATCTACGGCTACTGCCTCTTCGCATGGGTACCTGGAAAAAAACTTCATACATTTCCTGTTCTGGACAGTTGCCATGGCATCCACCTCTCGAACTCCCCAATTATCTATTAGGTCTTGAAAAATGTCCTTGTGAAGACTCCATTCTCCTGGGTCCACTATAATGCGACTTAAAAATCTGCTTTTAGATTTTCGACCCCAGGAAGATGTAATGCTGTCAGATTTTCCAACCAAACTTCTACCCACTGGAATATTGTTTCTGCCTCCTGCAGTAACACCATGCTTCTTGTGCCTCCTTGCTTTTGAATATAGGATATTGCTGTGGTGTTGTCTGAAAAGACCTTCACACTTTTCCCTCTTAGTTGATCTGCGAAGGCTAACAGGGCTTTTCCTACTGCCCTTAACTCTAGAATATTTGAGGATACAAATCTCCCATGTGTGCCCCCCGGCCGATACCTGATGCGTCTGTTGTTAAGGCTGTCGATTCTGGTTCTCTTAGTTGGGTACCTCTTTGCAGATTGTCTGCCATACACCACCAGCTTAGGTCTTCTCTTAGATCTTCTGTTAACTTTAAACATCTTCTCAAGTTTTCTTGAGGACACCTCACTCGCCTCAGTAAGAAGTTTTGTAGTGGTCTCGAATGCCATCTTGCCCACTTTACAATTTGGATTGTTGATGACATCAAGCCTAGAATCCTTAGGCAGTGCTTCACCGATACTGTTTCCTGACTCCTGAAGTTTTCCACTGCCTGAATTATATTTTCTTGCTTTACGACCGGCAAGCTCACCAAATTCTCATGTGTCTGAAAAAATGCTCCCAGAAAGATAAGGGGTCTTGTAGGTGTCAGATTGCTTTTCTCCATGTTTACAATCCATCCATGTTCTTGTAGAAACTCCAGGACTTTCTTTGTATGCAATTCTGCTTCTCTCTGTGTTCTTGCTGTTATCAGGATGTCGTCTAGATAATGAAACACTGAGTTTCCTATCTTTCTTAATTCTGCTATCAAAGTTACTAGAATCTTGGTGAAGACCCTTGGGGACTGTGACAGGCCGAAAGGGAGACATTTGAATTGTACGTGAATTTCTCCCACTGCAAACCTTAGATATTTTCTGTGATTTTTGTAAATTGTAACGTGAAAATAAGCGTCCTTTAAATCTATGTTTGTGAGCCAATCGACATTACCTGGATGACTGACGTTTGTAGAAACTTGTTTAACTCTCTCATGTCCAATACTGGCCTCATAGCTCCTGAGGCTTTTTTTTACTAGGAACAGTCTTGAATAAAACCCTCTTCTTCTCTCGTGAAGGGGAACTGTTTCTATTGCGTCGGATGCCCATAGCTGGTCCATGTATTCCTGGACCAGATCTTGAACTTCCTCGGATTTTCTGAAAACTGAAATTAGAAAACGATCCTTCTTCAGAATTTTTGAGAACTCTAACAAAAAACCTCTTTCCAGAGGGTCGCATACCCAGCGATCTTGCACATCTCTGGCCCAGACTTGAGCAAATTGTGCCAACCTACCACACATTTTCATCTGAGCCAAGATAATCTCATTGCTGCTGTGCTGATGAGGTGGAAGAAGAGAAACCTCTGGATCTTTTAGAATTTCCTCTCGAGTTCTGACGTCTGATCTCCATGATGACTGTCTATAGAACTCTCTTCCAGGTTTGTACTGTCTGGATGATCTAAAAGATCTTTCTTTATCACTGTGAAAAGGTGCTTCATATCTTACCCTCTTGTTTCTATTCTCTTGAGGTAGAAACACACTTTTTCCTCCAGTGACTTTTTTGATGATAGTATCCAACTTTTCACCAAACAGCATCTCCCCCAAATGGAAGCTGGCATAGATTGGTTTTAGAGGCTGCATCTGCCGACCAAGGTTTCAGCCAGAGAGCTCTCCTCGCTGCTACAGATAATGCCATGGACCTTGCCAAGAGATGCACCAGATCGACGGATGCCTCCGACATGAAATCTACCGCCAGTTTGCAGTCAGATAGCATCTCCAACAGTTTAGGCCTCACGTTGGAAGAGATTGCTTCTTCTACTTCCGCATCCACACCTTCAAAGCCCGGGAGACTGAAGTCAGTGCTACTGCTGGTTTGCAGGCTGCACTTGCCGCCACAAAAGCTTTTTTAAGATTAAACTCAATTTTCTTTTCCATCGGTTCACGAAATACTGCCACATCATCTACTGGCAGAGTGTTTTTTTTCGCTAATCTCACGACTGCTGCATCCACTTTCGGTGGTGTATCCCAACACCTTGCATCTTCTTCTTCAAAAGGATACTTTTTCAGGAATTTTCCCCCTGTTTGTGGTCTTTTCTCCGTCTTCTTCCATTCTGCTGCAATTATCTCTTTTATTGAAGCATGAACTGGGAAGAATATCGATCTTTTCCTGAGAGAAGGAAATAATTTGTCCGCCGAAGATAATTTAGCTGGCTCCAAAGGGAATGTGAGTGTTTGCCGAACTGCCTTTATCAGTGGCTCTATGACTGTTAAATCGAAATTGGACTCTTCATCCATCTCAATTTCGCCTTCCTCTGATCCTAAAGGAGAATATATCTCAGACTCTGAAAGTTCTCCTTCTGAAATCTCTGATAGCGATTCTGTTTGTCTTGAATAAGCATGTCTCGATCTTTTTTTAGATGTAGCCACCGCCTGGAAACCTTGCACTACTGCTTGTTTAATCACTGCAGCCAAAGAATAAACCAAGGCTTGATTCCCCTGGGAAGTTGAAGCTCCTACGTCCTCTTGAACTTGTGCTGGAGCTGTTTTTTCTGGCGTTTTATCTTTTTTCTCAGAGGCAGGAAGGCTGTTCAATGACAAAAATATATATATGGAGTTTTTTTTTTTTACCTTTTCCCTTTGGGGTGAGGCGGCTTGCCCAGCATTCCTGAATCCATTAACGTGCTGCAGAAAATTTAGATTGCACCTCAATGCCAGAAAAATAACTCCCATTCCTGCACATACCTGTATCTGATGAATCAGGTTCTGAAAACTCTCTTGCAAATGGCTGCCAAACAGGAAGCACACTTCCTTATAAACCTGGCCAGAAGATATGTTTAATCCAATACCAGAAAGGTATTTCTGATTACCTGCCTTAAAATATGCATGGCCCAGTTATTTTCGCCATCCCTGGCGTGTTTTGGCGCCAAAATCAGCCAGTTCAAACTTTTCCCACAAGCAAAATGGTGTCCGCGACTTCCGCCATTAGAGATGCGCTCCTGAGCGTGCCCTGCTGCTGACGCCGGAACTCCAACCGGCACGTCACTACGTCCCATACGCGCTGACATCACTTCCGGGTACACGCGCGCTCTGCACTTCCCTGTGTACCTGCACTACCTAACCCGCACAGGTGGGAGGTGAGCCACGGCCCTCGGTTACTCCTGTAACCTCATAGCCTTCCCTCGCTAACCCCAGCCAAGGGTGAGCAGTGGAACCTCCATCACAGTAGGGGGGATTAGGGAGAGAGAGAGAGCCCCCCTGCTGCTGGGAAACTGCGTCTGCACGCTCCTTGACTCCATCAGCCCAGGACAGGATAAAAAAAGACAGTGAGTATGAGAGGGGTGGGCACTTTTATCTTGCTAGGGGAGGTTCTTGTCCATTGGCCCGAAGGGAGGTGTTAACCCATTGGTGAATCGCTGCCATGGGTGACAAGGAAATTTGAATATCTAAATGTATTGTGTACTGTCTTAAAAATTCAACGTCGACCATTTGCCATCTAAAACCTGCCAAATTGCTGTTTTAGCCTATGGGGGAACTCCTAAAACCTATTTGGAGTCAATTGGTGGACTTTGAAAAATCTACGTTTTTTTTTTTGGGATAAACCTCAAATCGAATTCAATGAAATGCAGATTTGTATGATTCGAATTTGGTCGAATACGGACCTATTTGATTGAAAACTGACTGTAAGGTTTACAACGGGGAACTGCAGTAACCGAGGATAGCCACTCCATGGGGAGTGGATATGGTGGGAGCCCAGGGGTGTAGCCATAGGTGATTGGAGGCAAAGACATAATGATGAAAATAGTAGATTTATTGGCAGCCAGAACAACAAAAAGGCAGGAACAGGCAAAAAAGGCTAATCAGGGTATCCACATGGTGAGGGAAAAAATGGGGAACACAGGAACCAAAGGTACTCAATCAGGAAACAAGGTGACAAAGCATTCAAGGTTTTCAAGGTTTAGGTCGGCAGGTCAGGAACAAACAGAATACATTCATTGACTCAGCCCTGAGCAAAGCTGAGGGCGGGGTTTATAAAGGGAAGGTGATTAGGAATAGGAGACACATGAGGGTAAACGAGGTGGGTGGAAAACATACTGTGAACAGACAGATAACAGAAACATTAAACACAAGAGTTCAGGACCAGTCCTGAGAGCCCCCAGTGGGTCATGATGTAAATGCTGCAAGTGACCAGAATAACACAACCAGAGTTCAAGTCCTGGGCTGATCCTGACATTTCCCCCCCCCTTGAGGATCGACCTCTGGGTGATCCCAGGATCAAATGGTCCCCCATCCTTTTTAGTCCAAACACTGGGGAAATGGACAGAAGCCTCGCCAGAAACGTGAACAGGAGCTTCACCAGGATGGGAAACCAGAACAAAGAAGTTGCTGGGGTCAGGAGCCAGATCAGGATCATTGGCAGAATTAGGAGCCAATACAGGCACCCATTACAGGTGGCGGACCAAGAGTTCGGACCCCCAACACAGGTGGCAGACCAGGAGCACGGGCACCCATAACAGGTGGCGGACCAAGAGCACGGGCACTCATCACAGGTGGCGGACCAGGAGCAACCATCACAGGTGGCGGACCAGGAGCACAGGCACCCATCAGAAACAGGAAGAGGCAAACCAGGACAGCGATACCACCACTTACAGTAATAGACCAGATAGAGACAGGATTAACCGCCCTACCAGGTCCAGTAGCAGGGAAAGTGGAACTATCCAGGGCAGACAGGTCCTCAGGCCCGGAGGCCAGGGCAGACAGGTCCTCAGGCCAGGGAATATAGTATAGAAACTGGCTCAGGAAGAAGCAGTCATCTGGAAGCTGGCACGGGAACGGAGTCTGGCTGAGCTGCAGGCACGGAGGCTGGAACCGGCTGGGCTGCAGGCACGGAGGCTGGAAACTAAAGCATTGGCATGGTAACGGGCACAGGCAGCTTTCGGGGAGCCGGCACAGGCAGCTTTCGGGGAGCCGGCACAGGAGCAGGTGACTGGCTGGGAAGCCGGCACAGGAGCAGGTGACTGGCTGGGAAGCCGGCACAGGAGCAGGTGACTGGCTGGGAAGCCGGCACAGGAGCAGGTGACTGGCTGGGAAGCCGGCACAGGAGCAGGTGACTGGCTGGGAAGCCGGCACAGGAGCAGGTGACTGGCTGGGAAGCCGGCACAGGAGCAGGTGACTGGCTGGGAAGCCGGCACAGGAGCAGGTGACTGGCTGGGAAGCCGGCACAGGAGCAGGTGACTGGCTGGGAAGCCGGCGCAGGAGCAGGTGACTGGCTGGGAAGCCGGCGCAGGAGCAGGTGACTGGCTGGGAAGCCGGCACAGGAGCAGGTGACTGGCTGGGAAGCCGGCACAGGAGCAGGTGACTGGCTGGGAAGCAGGCACAGGAGCAGGTGACTGGCTGGGAAGCCGGCACAGGAGCAGGTGACTGAAGACCCGGCACAGGAGCAGGTGACTGGAGAGCCGGCACCAAAGCTGGGGACTGGAGTGCCGGTACACAAGCTGTGGGCAGTGGAGGGTACTGGGAAACCGTAGAAAAACTAATAAACTGGGGTTCAGGTCTGAGAGAAAAAGAGGGTGGCCTGGGTTTGGCATCTGCCACATGAGCAGAAGGTTGTGGAGGAGACAAGGGCCAAAAAACCGGAGGTGGCCGATCTGACACAGACCAGACAGCAGTTTGTTGTTCATCTTCATCCAAGTCTAGATCCGCATCGAAGACTGAATCCTCCCAGTCATAATCGGAGACAAAATCCTGCCAGACATCATCAGTGAAATGGATGGCGTCTTCTGCCTTATCCTCTCCACCCTAAGGGAGTTGCAGTTTAACAACGGAGTCAGAAGGCATGGAGGGCTTTCCCAAAGGTTTCCTGCAGTTTGGCTGAGTCATTCTGTAAGGTTTACAACGGGGAACCGCTGTAACCGAGGATAGCCGATATGGTGGGAGCCCAGGGGTGTAGCCATAGGTGATTGGAGGCAAAGACATGATGATGAAAGTAAATAGTAGATTTATTGGCAGTCAGAACACAGAAAACAAAAAGGCAGGAACAGGCAAACAGGCTAATCAGGGTATCCACATGGTGAGGGAAAAAATGGGGAACACAGGAACCAAAGGTACTCACTCAGGAAAAAAGGTAACAAGGTTTTCAGGAACAAGGCATTCAAGGTTTTCAAGGCTTTCAAGGTTTTCAAGGTTTTCAACAAACAGAATACATTCAATGACTCCGCCCTGAGGAAAAATCAGGGCGGGGTTTATAAAGGTAAGGTGATTAGGAATGGGAGACACATGAGGGTAAACGAGGTGGGTGGAAAATATACTGTGAACAGGCAGATAACAGAAACATTAAACACAAGAGTTCAGAACCAATCCCAAGAGCCCCCAGTGGCTCATGAGGTAAATGCTGCAAGTGACCAGACCAGCACAACCAGGATTCAAGTCCTGGGCTGATCCTGACCTATTCAACCAAAAATAACTTTGACTTAATTTTGGTTGGTCTTTATGAATTCGAGTTTCGACGTTGTTTACATTAGAAATTCGACCCTTGATAAATATGCCCCTTAACGTATAGTGTTTCCATTAGTGCGTGATCCAGTCAAGGCAGTGCTGGACACAGTAACCTCCAAAGACAGCAGAATTTCAGTTATTGCTTTATTACGCATCATTACTAAATGGAACAACCCCATTTCAGGCACCCTTTCCATAATACAATGCTGTATAAATATCAAAAAAAATCTTCAATTTAGACAGCAAAAAAAAAAAAAAGAGAGAAATGAAAAAGGAAAGGGGTTGACTATTTAGAAAATAGTCAGTGCAGTAGAATAACAGTAAAGAGGGGGGGGCAATATCCAGTTTATAAGTTAACCCTTTTTGTAACAACCATATGTCAAATATATTTTAGAAGAAGTGGGGACTGTTGGTTTCAAGGTTAAGAACCCAAACCATCCATATATTGTTGAATTGGTCTATAAATTCTCCTGAGAGTTAGCAATGACAAAGCCTTTTGAGGATGATGTGTTTTTTAGTGTAGCACATAAGTAATTAAGTCCTGCTCTTCACAGAGGTCACTATGCCACAAGTAAGTCCCAGTAGTGCCAGAGCCAGGTTAGGCTATACTGTGAACACTTTAAATGTAAAGATTTGGTCCAGTAGTTGCTAAGATTAGGATATGTCTAAGCAACATGAAGCCATGTACCTGGGTGTTCACAGCCTTGCATGCATTTTATGTGCCCTGTTGGGTTTATCCAGTGGTAGATAAGTAAGAATGATGGATAAATTTGACCTGGGTAAGCTTATACCTGGATAATATAGTGGATAGCAACAGGTGCCTCTAAACCTTACTCCATCAATCTTGGGTCCAAAGTCTCCAATGTCCTGGGCCTATTTATGATAGCAAAAAAGCAGTTGTTTTTCCCCAGGGGTCCCCACATGGATAGCCTAGGCTATCCATGTTGGGACTGAATACATTTTAATATGTATTGAAATGAAAGTGCTTATCAATTTTAACATTTAATTGTGTCTAAGAGCATATATTTTTTGGTACTGTATTGCCACAATGGCCCAAGTACCAGAGTGTTACAGTTAGGCCCATACATCTTTGAACAGAGACAATTTTTTCTAATTTTGGTTCTGTACATTACCACAAAATTTTTTAAATAAAACAACTCAGATGCAGTTGAACTGCAGACTTTCAGCTTTAATTCAGTGGGTTGAACAAATAGATGTGAGGCACTAAAGCCTTTTTTTTAACACAATCACTTCATTTCAGGGGCTACTTGGTTGGAAACCCTTTGCCGGCAATGACAGCCTGAAGTCTTGAACTCATGGACATCACCAGATTCTGGGTTTGCTCCTTTTTAATGCTTTGCCAGGCCTTTACTGCAGCGGCTTTCAGTTGCTGTTTGTTTGTGGGCCTTTCTGTCTGAAGTTTAGTCTTCAACAAGCGAAATGCATGCTCAATTGGGTTTAGATCAGGACTTGGCCATTCAAGAATATTCCACTTCTTTGTTTTAATAAACTCCTGGGTTGCTTTGGCTGTATGCTTTGGACATTGTCCATCTGTATTATGAAATGCCTTCCAATCAATTTGACTGCATTTAGCTGAATTTAAACATACAGTATGTCTCTGAACACCTCAGAATTTATTTGGCTGCTTCTGTCCTGTGTCACATCATCAATAAACACTAGAGTCCAAATGCCACTGACAGCCATGCACGCCCAAGCCATCACACTGCCTCCACCATGTTTTGTTGATGATGTGGTATGCTTTGGATCATGAGCTGTTCCATGCCCCCTTCATACTTTTTTCTTGCCATCATTCTGGTAGAGGTTGATCTTGGTTTCATCTGTCCAAAGAATTTTTTTGCAGAACTGTGCTGGCTTTTCTAGATGTTTTTTTTTTGTTTGTTTTTTTAGCAAAGTCCAATCTAGCCTTTATATTCTTGATGCTTATGAGTGGTTTGCACCTTGCAGTGCAACCTCTATATTTACTTTCATGCAGTCTTCTCTTAATGGTAGACTTGGATATCAATATGCCTACCTCCTGGAGAGTGTTGTTCACTTGTTGTGAAGGGGTTTCTCTTCACCATAGAAAAGATTCTGCAATCATCCACCACTGTTGTCTTCCGTGGACATCTAGGTCTTTTTGCATTACTGAGTTCACCAGTGCTTTCAGGATGTACCAAACTGTAAATATTTCCACTCCTAATAATGCAGAAATTTATTTTTTTTCTGTTTTCGTAGCTTAAAGATGGCTTGTTTCACCTGCATGAAGTGCTCCTTTGACCACACGTTGTCTGTTCACAGCAAAATCTTCCACACTCAAATCAACTCCAGGGCTTTTATCTGCTTCATTGATAATGACATAACAAAAGAATAACCAGAGTGATACTAACAAGGCTAGTCTTGCTTGTGTGGAGGGACTTTACTGAAAACTCTACCTTACCTTGTGTAATAGGTGTAATCATCAGATAGATATGGTAATAGAATGGCTCCCAGATAGTCTGTCAATTCTGAGTAGGATTAATTGGCTTTAGAAGCAAAAATGATCTTGGTAGAATAATTTGAAAGTGTCAATGATTAATAAAAATGTTATTGTGGCTGTGCTGTCTTATTCTCTGGCCGTCAGCATGTCTAGGAGTTTGCATGTTTTTCAAAGAGTTTATGGGACTGATACAGTATATAGGCTTGAGCTTTTTTTATATTGACCAATGCCAGTTGTCATGTGGCTTGCAGTCAGTCATTACTATTGTCATCTGTGGGATCAGCTAAGTATATCTATTCTTTGTCAGAGACTACCTTCTCAAGTGTATCAACTGTGTTTGCTATAGATTTTTTTTGCCTGAAATATATGCCCCCCTTGAGGTTGCTTTAAAAGCTTCCCATAAAGTATACATGTCTGCAGTTCCAGGGTTTAATTGCCAATACTGGACCATGGTTGGCTGTACTATTGGTTCAACTTTGGTAGTACCAATCCAATGGGAAGGCAATCTCCAGATCCTGTCAGGTGGGTCTAGAGAAATATTTATGGAACCTCTTAAGGAGAAGATGCCTCTTGATAGGTAAGCCTCCATATTGATGAGAGAGAATTTTAAGAGAGTTTATGGCTATGTTTGTCCCAGAATGGGATTTATAGGAGGTAGAAAAACATGAAAGGGCAGAATAAGCATGCTGCCTCAGGGTGGCAGAAGGGGGTCTGGGAGTATGTCTTACTCAGGTTGCTAGAAATTGGTCACCACCACTATAGCACAAGCTTTGGTATCTCACCTTTCATGCTGTTAGCAGGATGCCGTCTCTGTAATTTAGGAATAACAATATGAATGGTCAAGGTGTAGCACCAGGGACTTGCCGGGTAGGAATCCTATGGGCCAGTTTCATTGTGTAGGCTGCAGAAAGTATTATTGGAGCAAGCAATTTAACCTTTCAATAGGGTTTCTATGAAGCAGGAGCTTGTCCCTCTGCCCATTTTGGAAGCCCCCAGATATGTACATTGTTTCTTTGCATGAGATTCTCTGAATTCTCCACTCTTTGTTGAGCAGTTTGATCTGTCGCTGTAGCTCTGATATTACAGGTTGCCTTCTCTATGCTGCGTTCCTACTCCAATAAGTGGCCCAGAAGTTCCTCCATATCCACCTGAAAGAGTGCTATTTTGGTTTGTATCTCCATCTGAAGATCGTCCATTTTGGAAGATAGCACCATATGTGACTTGCATTGAGAAGCATGAGATATATGAGGATTACTTAAGATGGTGTTGTGTCCTCGCTTGTGCTATTGTTAAGGAGCAGTCGGGGGAGACTGTGCTTATTTCGGTTCTTGGCTGTCATGTATATGTTGTAACAATGGTCCCTGTAAAATGGGTCACAATAGCAACAGGACACTGGACTGGGTATGAAGTCAGGATGGTATCTGTTTGGGGCTTCATCTTAACACATCTTGCTTGGTACCATACATGGCTATGCAACCTCATGACAAATTTACAGACATATAGCTTTTGTGGGTTACTTAATCTAGACATTTAGGGGTAGATTAAAGTTTGCCACAAAAAATACACTTCTTGAAATCCCATAGGAATGGAGAGAAAGAGGGTGAATTTATTTATTTGGCAAATTTTAATCCCACGTTTTGATAAATCTACCCCTAAGTTAACATTTCATTTCAAAGTTTTGTTTCAAGATTCTTTACACTGAAACTCACACATTTAAATTAAGGTTTCTGAGCCTCAAATGAAAATCATGAGTAGAATGCAACTCGACTGTGTTCAAGATCTTTTGTTACACATTTTCTGTGATTTATCTATTTTTGTATGTGACTTATACACTTTAATGCAGGACAAAACCTTGCTGATATTTCATGCTGTTGACTGACATTTCTTTCTACAGCTAAGTTTATCTATAAATACCCCCAGGTCCTTCTCCATGAAGGATGTGTCTAACTTATATCCATTATGGGTATAAATGGTTTTCATATTTTTACATTCTAAATATATAACCGTACATTTATCCACATTGAATCTCACCACTTAGCTGCCCAGTTTACCTGTTTGTCCAGATCTCCCTGCAAGAATTCGATATCTTGGAATTAATTGGCCTGCATAGTTCTGTGTCATCAGCAAACATGGTTATGTTGCTTACAGTGCCCTCCCCTGATCAGTAATAAACAAAATAAATTACAAAGGTCTGCAGCACACCACTAAGGCAGAGAATGCTCAGTTGACATCCACCTTTGTATACAATCCTTACATTTTTCTATTCACATGCAAGCACCATTACTAATACCAACAGACCTCAGTCTAAGCATGTGTCTATATAGCACAGTATTTGGCTTTGGCAAATCTAAATTGACCATACTTACTGCTACCCCCATATTTTCTACTCACCTTAATCATAACAATCTATGAAATTTGTCTGACATTTTCTATCCTTCATAAAGTTTTAAACTAGTTACCAAATTTATTTTTAGTCTTGTTAAGATGTGAGAACTTGGTCTATAATGTCGTAACAAATGGTTTACAGATATTGGATATTAATGCTGTTTTATATTCAGTTTTATAAAATAATAACAGGGTTCAACAAACCATTAAGGGGAATTTCATAAAAGTTTTATGCCTATAAAATCATCCTTCAAAGTACTGTATATACACTGTGCATTTAGTAATATGGTATGCACGCTACTTCAAGTAAGTGATATTTTTGTTCAAAACATATTTGTTTATTTAATTTTGCCACACCTTAACTGAACTCATTTATAAAAGTCAATTTATAAATTCTCACTTGTGTGCCCAAACACTTGCAGCCAAGGTTGTAAACTTAGATGCCAATATCTAGACTCTGTAATTGCAATATGAAACAATACAAATACACTCACGATACTTTGTACAGCTTGTTAACTTGCAGCCCAGCGTATCTTCCGATCACATGACCCAGCTTGAAATACCAATAGTAGCAATAAAGTTGAAGATGCATTGCTGATTTTCAAATGGTGTACCTAAGGTAACTTCAAATTTTTATTGTGCGGAATGTAGCCAAACCTTTCAGGAGCCTCGCACTCCCACTGAGGAAGGGAGCGCGAGGCTCCTGAAAAAATTGGCTACATTTCGCACAATAAAAATTTGGAGGTACCGTAGGTACACCTTTTGAAAATCACGATCGCATCTTCATCTTTGTTGCTAATATCTAGACTCTCTCCACAAGTTGCCAAACATATAAAATAGTTGCCTATAAACCCATCTTCTCTTTATCTTGTTGAGGTTGTTATATATTTCACATATGTCTCTCTTTCTTCTTTGCTATCCATTTCAGGGAGATTTTCCAGCACAACTGAAAAACATTCTAACAAATAATTATTGCATTATCTCTATTTATTGCTAATATTCTGTGGAGAAGGTATAACAAGTAATTTCAACAGTTACATATTTATTTCTCATAAATGACCAAAGAGTGTAATCATGAATAGATAATAATTTTTACTTGAATTTAAAAATAAACTCCAAAACAAAGTTATAAAGCCAGCCATAACTAAATTTGTATATTTTAATATATGTCATATTCAGCCTGACAGTTAATTGATATACACATGGTATGGATTAAGGGTTAGGATCAAACACAGGTAAGTCATTGCAGAATGTAAATAAAAGTAACTAATTAAGATTCATATGCTAAAATATGAAAACTTCTCAGTATAAGAAGCTGCTGTTTATTTTAGATAATGACAAAACCTTTACCTTGGGCTGGGAGGGGCTTATTTATTTATTTATTTATTTATTTTAAAAATACCCTTTTTACGGGGGAAAGAAGGGGAAGCAGCTCAGGGAAAAATTAAAACAAATTGCATTAGTGCTTCATAATAGTAAAACTATTTTTCAAATGAAAAGGACATTTTTAACACAATTCTTAGTTATTGTATTAATGTAGAGCAAAGGTATCCTACTTTAATCACACAACTAGGTTTACAAGTAACATTTTAAAAATGTTTTATTTTTTTCTTATTTTTTTTCTGCACTCAAATAATATTTGATCATATGAAAATATAATATATAATAAACACTGCAAAAGGAAACAAATAGCACCTGGTCACATGCAAAATATAGTTAGCACTATATTACTATTTATAAGATACCAATTGCATTATTGTGCATAATAACATATTTGTTCAGGCCCACATAACATGTTGCAAGTTCTGTTGCAAAAATCCTGCAAATTAGTCCTTGGCAGATAATTCTCATATGGATGTTTCAGAGTACTCAGATTTTAAAGCTTTTGATTGTGTTGTTTGGTTTTCTGTCTACTCAGTACTGAACCCAAGGCAGATTAATGTTTAAGTTTATCAATAAAACATTTTCAGGCTTCTAAATTAGTAATCATTGAAAAGCTCCAAACTTTTTTCTTAAATTATTACACAGCCAATATTTTCCCATAGCCCCAGGTAAAAGTCCCGTCTCTAAAGGATGACTTTACTTAGAAGTCTCTAAGGATCCTCAAGGCCTTTCTTTCTAGTCTTTGTTGTCTGGGGACCCCTACACTTAAATCCAATTAAGGAGATGTTAAATGCCTTGAAGTAATTTTTCTTAGCTGTGCAAAATCTTCTGTGTCCATAATGGGGCTCATCCAAAATGTTGTTGTTTTCTGAGAAAATGGAGCAGAATCAAGAATCTTGATTTCATTCAGTCTGTAACAAAGAATTACTGTTTTAAAAATGTTTCTTTAAAGAGGCATGGTATGCCTGCAACACTTCTTTTTTAAAAAAAACATTTTTTGTTACAAAATGTAATTTTCTTGAACAAAACAGCATTTTTTACATTCAGGATTTGTATGTGTTCACCCTACAAATATTATATTTCTTGGCAACAAATGTCCTACAGTGTATTTTAAATACACTTGGCTTTTCTTCTAATGTCTGGTGGAAAGCTATGAACTCCATTTGACATTTGTTTATCTTTATGTCATCCTGTGAGCAGTAAGCTATGTGAGGCATGGTGGTTGGGTAGTGCACTTCATTGACTGGTAGCTAGCAGCAGACTTCAGGCTAATGGAAAAGCAAGGAGGGGAAATAACATTATTGGGACATCTGGACTTTGCCAGCTACTGTTTGCCAAATGCTTACACTGGGCATTTGCACTTGGGGAGAAAGTATTCAAGTCCTTATAGCAATATGGTGAAAAGAGAGCCAGCAGTGGATGCCTCATTCAGTAGCTGCGAGCAAAAGCAGAGGTGGGTTGTGATGCATTTCTGAAAGAATAGGTGGGGGAACTACTGACATCCCCTGTTATTGGTTCTACAAGCAGCTCCTCTCTGTACTAATACATGGTCCAGAATATAATACTAGAGATAAGGATATGGGATATAATGAATAAAAAAACGACAAGATCTCAGTGTGAAAAATGGAACTTAAGAGACTTTATTGTTCTTATAATGGTGTCCCTGTGCCATATAGAGGAGTTTGACATTGCCAGGCCATCCTCCTGGAATTCTTATGCAGAGAGACTGCAATTATTTCTAGAAGCAAATAGGGTGACAGACACTGTGCAGAAACATGCAGTGCTGGTGAGACTATAGGCAGTTGTGATTTCTGTAGTAAATGTATTAACTTTCAAACCATTTCTAAAACAAAACCAATGATACAGAAAAACACTGAGCCACCGTGTTCCTCTTGGGTTTGTGATGTAGAATCAATCACCAATCGTGTAAAAAATATATTATGCTGAAATTATCATTACATATTTTTTATTAAACAGGGTGATTTCCCCCTTTAAATGCACATTTAACCTTATTTTGAAAAACCAAATCACTTAAGAGAAGATGAACACTTGTTGAAAATGAAAGATAGATGATCTCTTTGGAAGGCTGGTGAAGGTCCATTTCAGCTGGTGTGTTGTACACTATAAGATTATTTTGAAGATATGGTTTAGCGTGCAAGTTTAGATGTTGAAAAGTCGTTCAATAAAATGTGAGATTGAAGTTGTTTTTGTACACAGTGAAGTGAATATGATTGCCTTGTTGGTTGTTAGAACGCACATGGGAGTATGTGCAAGGCCAAATGTACCTGGAATAGCGGACTTGAAGCACGCAAGCACCTGCAGCATGAAGAGCAAAGGCAGTCAAAGAGAAGAAAAATTCTCTCCTTGGAAGGCTGGAGAAGGTTCCTTGGAAGGCTGGAGAAAGTTCTTTTCAGCTGGTATGGAGTACACTATAAATTGATATAGAGGATATGGTTAAGTGTGGAACTGGAAAACTGTAAAAGTATGAAAAAAATAGTGAAGTTGAGGTTATTTTGGACACAGTTAAGTGAACATGGTTGTCTTGTGGCTTGTTAGAATGCACATGGGTGTATGGCTTGTAAGGCCAAACGTACATGGAATAGCGAACTTGGAGCATGCAAGTACCTGCAGCATGGAGGGCAAAGCCAGTCACATAATTTTTTCAGAACAGCAACTCCTTTTTATAGTGTTGCTATGGTAAGTTATAACCTTTGGTTGTGATGAGCCAATAGAAGATGTTGATACAAAGCTTAGTCAACATGGAGCTTTACAGGGTAACTGAAAGTTATTTTCCGCTTGAAAAATGGAAAAGGTTATGCAGTTGTAGATGGAGGTAGAATCGGAGGTAGTTTGATTGCACATCAGGCGGGAACATCATTTTCACCTTTCCCTTTCCTTCCACAGCAGCCAATTAGATCTAAGCCCCCCCCCACACTGTCTATGTAAGGAGGTGCAGAGACAGCATTTTTGGTAGTGGTTAGAGTAGGAGATAGGAGAGTTTTGTGTGCTATTTAGCTAGAGTTAGTGGAGTTAACTTTTTATCCTGAGAACACAAGTGGAAGTTTTGGATTTCAGTCTACTGTTTTCCCTCTTCTGGTTGCCTGCTTACCTCCCGGGAGCCCTTGTTATGGCTAAATTTGTTTGTCTGTCTGTGTTGGTGTGTATCCCTTGTGGGTGCGCACTTCTGCTGAGGGGTTTTAGTTTATGGCTTTATTTTTTTCTCCTTTTCTTCCCCCAAATAGTCAAAACCCCTCTTATTTATTTAATTTTTTTTAGTTTAGGTGTCGTCATTATGATGGGCCGTGGGAGAGGGAGGAGGTGTGGGATGGGAGGTCTGGGTGGTGGTGAGAGGAAGGGTGGGATAGGGAGAGGTGGGAGAGGAAGAGGCCGCAGTGCTGGCTGCTACCACACATCAGCCCAACCCACGTGCCATGCCCAGTCACTGTAGTGTAGCAGCAACAGCAGCAGAAATCACAGCAGCAACTGCAGCACCAGGTGGCATTGGGTCACAGTGGAGCAACTTGCACACATAGGACTGTGGGTCCCCTAATGGCAGGGCAGCAGGCTGCTGGTGTGGAGTCAGACACCAGCATGCTGGTTACAATCTCAGTGGGTGTGCTGTGCAAACCTACGCGTTTCGTGTCTAGGTAAACGACACTTCCTCAGGCTGAGGAAGTGTCGTTTACCTAGACACGAAACGCGTAGGTTTGCACAGCACACCCACTGAGATTGTAACTCCGCACTGTGTGTAACAATAAAGCTGGATTGATATTAAAACAGTGGGGTTCCTTCCGTTGAATGGCCGGCGCTGCTAGCGAGGAATCTATAGTGTGAAGATTGGTGTATCTGGGGCTAATACCCGAAGTCTTGCGATAGCTGCGACCAGGAAGGGAACGCTGAACGCCGAGGTGAGCTCCGCCATAACCTCTTCTTCAATCGTTTTATTGCATCACCTATTCTACATGTCTGCTCATATGCAGACTTGCCTCCGGAGCAATCCCTGGATCTGTTCAATAAAAGGCCCGGCATGATTACTGGGTGGCCACTTTGCTTGACCCACAGTACAAGGGAAAGGTGGGGGAGTTCCATGTACTGAGCCAGAGAGAGAGAGAGGAGGGTATGTCAATTGAAGAGGGCTCTGTGCGCAAAACTGAGGGAGACCTTTCCCCAGTCTGACACTTCTCAGATCTCCACTACTCCACACATCCAGCAGAGATGGGGCCTAGTAGCAGCAGCAGCAGAAGCAAAGGCGGTGATCTAATGGGTGTGTGGAAGAGCTTTTTTGAGCCTCATCAGCCAGCAGCAGGCCCAGTCAGCACCCAAAGTCACCACCAACAGCGGCTGGAGCATATGGTGCCTGACAGCATGAGGTCTGTCAGTGTGCAGGACACCATGAGCACTGATGATGACCCCATGCATTTCTGGGTGTTGAGGCTCCACTTATAGACTCCTCCTCAATTTTACACCAATATTTTCTGGTCCCCTGAAAAACGTAAAATGGCGGTGCTACTGTATTTAACTTACTGTGCTACGCAATATGTTGGGGCTATATAAATACATGTTAATAATTAAATAAATACTGACTTGGAAAGACATCATCCTACTAGGCAGCATATGAAAACAACATCATCGTAATGGGCAGCCCATAAGGATGACACCATTCTACCAGGCAGAATATAAGGATGACACCATGCTATTAGGTAGCTTACAGGAAAGCCATCCCACCAGTCAGCTCATAGGAACAACATGCTAGCAGGCAGCACATATTGTTAGGATATATTATCAGGAGCTGTGTGGAATTGAACATTTAACTGTGTACTGAACAGCTCCTGTATTTACCTTGTGGGCCACTGGCTCAGAAAATTTTCTGGGGGGGGGGGCAAGAAAAAGTACATTACACAAATTACTTGTATCTATATTTTGGTTTCCACACAAACAGTTTTTCTATAAATATATAAAGTAGTAACTGTTGCATTGCCATTCTATTAGTGACACACACCTTTTTTGCCAGGACAGCACTTGGTATTTTCTACTTTCTTAGCACAATTACTAACCAGCAGTTTGTAGCATGTTATTTCCTCTAGTTACAGCTGGATACATACAGTGAAGCCACCTGAGCTTGGTCTAGCCTGCCATTCCATGACTAATGTTCCCCATTTATTGCACAATATACAAGAGGGAATGTGGGAAAGCAAATGCATTAGCAGCTAGAAAGACCATCTGCAGCTCTCTGCCTTCAGAGACTCCATTTTTTAATGTCATTAGGATTTTAGTGTAATTCACTATAACACAAAGCCTGCACACACATTCCCTGCCTGCACCAAGAGTACCATCTTCATCTGACTTTCTTTAGAGTTCTGTGTAGTCTCTTCTGCAAAGCTTCTCACTGAATGTCTGCTTCTCTGAAAGAATCATCTCTCTTTTCAAAATCACTTTCCATCCAGACTCCAGCAGCTATAATAAAGGAAGAACAGGTGACTTCACACAGCACATCATCAAAGGAGCAGATGATATCACACACTTTATATCTGCCAGCTTTACTGAAAGCAGCGCAAGTGTACTGACCAATCAGTTGGTGCAGTGTGTTTTAGCCTAGGAGGAAGGTGTGGCTGGTTTGTTATCTGCCTGGTAGGTAAAGCTGCCTTGAAGGTCACTTTCATTGACAAAGTTATTTTTTTAGCAGAGATCCAAATAGATTTGTGGAGATCCAAATTATGGAAAACCCCAGATCCTGAGCATAATTCTGGATAACAGAAGAATTGACTTGAGAGCAGTTTATATGGAGACAGTTCAGATGAAAAGGGCCCCCTTGCATGGATTTTACATTTGGTTGGTAACACTTTGGGCATGGTTTCCATTAAAATTATGACCAAGGACATACATTTGATTTACTTTGCTTGTGGGGAGTTCACTTCCCAGTGGAGAGGCATAGGGATGTAGCGAACTGCCGATTTGATGTTCGCGAACGCCGTTCGCGAACACCGTCAAAAAATGCGAACGTTCGCGGACAGTTCGCGAACTTCGAACACCCGCTAAAATCGTTCGATTCGAACGATCGAAGGATTTTCGTTCGATCGAAGGATTTTAGTTCGATCGAAGGATTTTCATTCGAATCGAACGATCAAAAACCATTCGATCGAATGCTTTTCATTCGATCGAATGCTTACAATCGTTCGAACGTCGAAGGATTCGAATGGTCGAATGGTCGAACGAATCGAACGCGAACCCACATTGGCGAACGTCGCGCGACTTTCGCGAACATTCGTCGGACGCGAACGGTCGAAGTTCGCGCGAACAAGTTCGCCGGCGAACAGTTCGCTACATCCCTAGAGAGGCACGAAGGTCACTAATTTCAAGAAAGCAAGGCTAAAGGTACATAAGGGAGATAAGAAAATGTATGACATGGAATGGAAGATTTACCATCACCCACTGGAACTTAGACAATGATAGGAATTACGTGACTTTATGGATATACATAGCAACATAGTAAGTTAGGTTAAAAAAAAACACACCTCCATCAAATTCAACCTTTTAGTTCTATTTTAACCTGCCTGCCTAGCTAGTTGATTCAGAGGAAGGCAGAAAAAAAAACATTTGAAGCCTCTCCAATTTGCCTCAGAGGGGGAAAAATTCCTTCCTGACAATTGGACTAGTTCCTGGATCAACTTGTACTATTAACTATCTTCTATAACCCTGTATTCCCTAAAAAGCCACCCAACCCCTTCTTAAATCAATCTAATGTATCAGCCTGTATGATTGATGCAGGGAGAGAATTCCACATCTTCACATCTCTAAGTAAGACGCTGGACAATGGGGGAGCAGTAGATGTTATCTAGATGTGATCTATTTGGATTTTGCCAAAGCATTTGATACCATTCCCCACAAATGACTGCTTTCTAAACTAAGGTCTGTTGGACTTAATGAAGTCGTTTGCACATGATTAGGAAACTGGCTAAAGGATTGGGTTCAAAGGGTGGTTATTAATGGTATATTCTCTACTTGGCATAAGGTGGGGTCTTAGTGCGGTCTCTCATTGCTCAATATTGGGTCCACCTTTATTTAACTTGTTCAATAATACTAAGGGGAGGGTATTTTAAGTAATGTATCAGTGTTTGCAGAAAACTATCTAGCCCAATTAATTTGATTCAGAATGAGGCATCCTTGCAACAGGATCTTGGCAAACTGGCAATCTGGGCAGCTAAGTGGCAAATGAGATTCAATGATGATAAATGTAAAGTCGTGCACCTGGGATGTAAAAATATCCAAGCCACTGATACCCTAAATGGGACTGCACTAGGCAAATCCATTATGGAAAAGGACCTTGGAGTCTTTGTAGATAATAAACTTGGCTGTAGCAAGCAATGCCAGTCAGCAGCATCAAGGGCAAATAAGGTCTTTAGCTGTATTAAAAGAGGCATTGATTCACGGCAGGAAGGGGTCATTCTTCCATTGTATAGAGCATTGGTCTAGAATATGCTGTACAGTTTTGGTCTCCAATGCTCAAACAGGACATTATTGAATTTGATTGGGTACAGAGAAGGGCAACTAAGCTGGTAAAAGGTATGGAAAATCTTAGCTATGAGGAATGACTGGCCAAATTGGGGATGTTCATGCTGGAGAAGAGGCGCTTAAGGGATGATATGATAACTATAATTATATAAGGGGATCATATAATAATCTCTCTAATTCTTTATTTACCAGTAAGTCTTTCCAGCTGAAAATGCAAAGGTCAGGTACTAAGGTCTATTGCCAAATACCCAAAAAAAAGAAAGATCCTGATAGTGTATTATCCTTGTAGAAAGGGTAATGTGTGCATCAGAACTACTCACGGGTAATTGTCAGGTTTTTTCACACAGCTAATAATGGTTGTGATCTCCTCCTGGTCTGATGTACCTCTGTAGTGGTGTACCTAACGGGAAAAATCTGAATACTGCAGTAAGTGTAAGTGGGGGAGGGTGACAGATTGTGCTTACCGGAAGATTCTGTTTTAGTATACCTTGGAACAGGCTGATTGCGGTTCAGTGATTAGTCCTCCTTTGGCAATGGACCGGTCAGGCTAATGAGAAATCCCCGATCCAGGTTCTTTGTTCAAGGGGGGGCTCAGTCACGGACGTCCGTTCAGCTAGTGCTTCCGGAAGTCGGCTCGCTCCTCGTGTTAGACGCTGGTAGATGTAGAGATATTCTGCTATTCTTTTTTTAGGCAATTTGGGGATTAATGCTAAAGTACAATGGTTCAATGGATAAATTTAGAATTTTATTAGGAACGGGCTAAGTTCAGTCGGCCTTGCACTCATCATTTCCTATCTTCCTGTCTTCTGGACTGCTGTTTTACAAAATTAATTATAGCGTTTATATTCATTAAATGCAGCTGCTTGTACAGACTTGTAGTTTTTAAATGCCTTTTTCGTCTTGCAGAAATTCCATTGCTTACTCAAGGAACTGTAAGTATTGGAATTGCTGCAAGCATGTCAATAAAATCACACAATTGTGTAAAAATGCCAGTTTGCTATCGCTTTAGGGTAAGGTCACAGGGGAGATTCGGGGAGATTTAGTTGCCCGGCGACTTATCGCCTCTTCTTCTGGGCAACAGAAGTTCCCCGAACTGCTTTCCCCTGCTTTCCCGCCGGCTATAATTAAAAATCACCAGCAGTATGGCTCTCGCGTTGCTTTGTTTTCCGAAGTTGTCCGAAGTTTCCTTGTGAGACAACTTCAGCGATTTCGAAAAATGAAGCACCACGATTGCCTTCGCACTGCCAATTTTTCATTATAACCGGCGGGAAGGCAGGGGAAAGCAGTTCAGGGAGATTGCCACCCAATAGAAGAGGCGATTAGTCGCCGGGCGACTAAATCTCCCCGTGTGACCTTACCCTTAAGAACTAAAAATACTTGTGTTTACATTTAAATGCTATCTGCTGTGTAAACATGTGTGTGTTTGCCTTATTTAACTTGAGTTTCTGCCTCTGTTTGCTGTTAAACCCCAAATTACTTGTATATAGACCTTAGTAAACACTAGCTCACATGTTGGAGTCCCCTAGTGGCCGAATAGAGGTATAACATCATCCAATATAAAAAATCTCCAAAAACATGCTTTAAAGTTAAAAAGTATAAATTTATTACATATTATAAAATGTCAACAAAACCCCTCATGGAGCCTAACACGTTTCATGCTTACCTAGCACTTAGTTATAGGCAATCTCTAATGTGCTCCAATGTTAGCCATACTTAAATATCGGCTCCAATAGACCCACCCAAAATGAAAACCAATCACAGATTCACACATATGTTGTATATATTATCAATTAGATCAAGAGCTATCAACTCAATAATTTAGAAACACTTTATTTTACATTCCATACTGAGGAGTATAAATAAGTTTAAAATGTAAATATCAAAGTACAGATATTCAGAATGCATTATCTATAGCAAGTCACATCAAAAGTAAAATTTAATCCAAGTGGCAGTCTAGTTTGTAAATAAAAAATCCAATATACTTCTCTTTTTCACAGTTTAGTCAGAAAATCACCTCCCCTAACACTTGTCTTGATTTGTTCTATTCCTTGTATAGAAAAATATGTCAAATTACTGTTATTGTACTTCATGACATGTCTAGTGACATTGGTTTTACTGCTATGTTGGGTATCACTAACTTGATTAATGTGCTCCCTAGCGCGTTCTTTTAAAGATCTAGTGGTATAACCCACATATTGTTTATTACATTTGGTACACGTTATCAGATTATCCCTTTGCTACAGCAGTTAATGTATTGTTTAATTTTATATATTTTGTTGGTCACTGTGGAGCTAAATTCTTGAGAGACCTTTAAATAGCAGCATGTAATGCATTGATTGTGTCCACATCTGTAACATCCATTATATTTCAAAAACTCACTATGTTAATTTTGTTTTTCTCTATATAGACTCAGGGACAGGTCACCAAGGATATGTGCCCATCTCGGCACCCCACTCACTCCCGGGGCCAGCACACCATAGAAATCACTATCTGCATGTATAATTGGCAAAAATCTCTTCACCACTCCAAGTATCCCTTTATACTGTCTACTATATCTTGTAACAAAAGATATTTTTTGTCAAAACTTGTTTTATGTTCCTTCTTTTTTGGAGCCAAAAGAATATTTCTATCTGTATTTTTGGCCTTTAAATAGGCTTTATTAATGATGTTTTCCCCATAGCCTCTTTCCTTAAAGCGATCCTTCATGTCCTCTGCTATAGTCCTAAATTCCCCAATAGTTGAGCAATTCCTTCGCAAAAGTAGGAATTGTCCAATTGGAATCCCTGCAATTTGACTTCTCGGGTGGCATGAGTGGGCATGCAGTAGGGTATTCCTGTCTATGAAAATTTATCTGTAAACTTTAGGTTTATATTGTAGATGTTAACCGCCTGTACAAACTCTCTAAATTCTTGTTAATTTCCTGTCCAAATACATAGTAGGTTGTCTATATAGCAGATAAATAGTTTTAAATGTTTTCTCCTCTCTGCAACGATGTGGGTTTCCTCCCACCAACCCATATAAAGGTTGGTGAAGGAAGGAGCGAATTTAGCTCCCATTGCAGTCCCACATCGTTGCAGGTAGTATTGCGCATAGAATATAAAATAATTGTGTTCTAGGAGAAATCTAATTGCCAACAGAAGAAAATCTTTTAGTTCATCTGTATAATCACTATAGTTATCTAAATGATATTTTATTGCTTCCACTCATCTCTCATGTGGGATAGAAGAATAGAGCAAGGTCACATCTAGTGTGGCCCAACTATATTCCCTCTGCCAAATAATTTTATTCAGTTTTGCTAGTACATCTGTGGTGTCTTATTACTAGTAATTACTTGTAAATGAGCATCTATCCATTCAGACAGATGCTCATTCAGTGAACCTATCCCTGAAATAATAGGCCTCCCAATAGGGGGTGTCTCTGTGCTTTTTGTACTTTCGGTAAGTGGTAAAACATTGGTGTTACTGGAAATTTAGGTATAAGAAAATCTTTGATTAGGTCATTAATCAAGTCTTTAGTATAAGCTAGATCTACCAATGTCACTAGTTCCTCAGAATTTTTTTTATAGGATCTCTTTGTAATGGCAAGTATGCTTCTGTATCATACAATTGTCTATATGCTTCATCTTTATACATCTTGGCATCTAATACCACAACTAGTCCCCCTTTATCTGCATATTTGATAACTATAGAATCATCATTTTGCAATTCTTTAAGTGCAGTCCATTCTAATCCCATCAAGTTAGAGGACTCCTGAGTTTCATTGGTTTTAAAGAATAAATGCCAAAGTGCCTCCTTCACCTAAGTTGAGTGGGATAGAACTCACTACGATTTTTAAATTTAGATGTATGTATTCCTTCTATTGAACCAGACTGAAATTGTGTTTAAACAACCCTCATTTTTTTCCCTTTGTGCAAAAAATTTTTTAGTAAAATTTTTCTAACAAATTAATTAACATCAAGTATTGTCTCAAAAATGTCAAAATTCCTGCTGGGAGAAAAAAGATAGACCTTTTCCAAAACTTTTAGACGTATAGGTGACAGACTCTTAGGTGAAAAGATTCAGTGCTTTCTTGGCGTCTTCTTCCTTAGTGTGTAGCTTTCCCGATCTTTCTCCCTTGGTGCTTCTTGTTCTTCGAAATAATTCCTGGTTTTCCAAAGGGACTGGTTTGTTTTTTTCTTTGTCCATTGGAATCAAATGTTATTGGGCTGAATTTATACTTTTACAACCAGAGGTGTACATGTCAAGCTGTGTAACTGGGCTTTTAACCTTTCCTTCTATATAGTTTATATTTGTGAGTGTATAGATAGGTCTGTATGTGCATGTACAGTATGTGCACTGAGTTTCATTTGGCTGGGTTGAACTTTTTTCAATCCAATTTAACTATGAAATTTCTCTTTGCACACTATACTTGTGGTTATAAATTACCCTTCCTAATATTGGAGCATATAATTATACATGAATAAATAGCACAGTATCTTTAATGAAAAAAGTTAAAGCATACCATATGAATTTTAGTCTTTCTGTTCATATAATAAGAGTACGAAATAAAGTATTGTAAAATACACAAATTAACTGATGACTGCAGCAAGAGCTAACTGCAAGTTCTAACTGATGCTGCTTTCATTTTAGGGCACACCTCATACTGAATTATATATATATGGTTAAATAGTGCACTGCTAAAATCTCCTAGATGGGTTTCAATAAAATACTTTAAGAAATACAATGTATTTGTCCCCAAACCAAGGGCACTCATATGTTCAGAATTATATATCTGCATTCCATGGGGCAGATTTACTGAAGGGCAAAGTGGGCTTAGCTAACGAAAATTTGCCAAAATGACCATTTGCAGGGACATCACTAATTTACTAATAGGCATAGAGAACATTTTGGTAGCTAAAGAGCTCAGCACTAGCAAAGTTTTGTGGCCTTTCACCAGGCGAATTTTAGCTCAGGCGAACGATCGTTACTCCACAAATTCATTACTTTACAATACATTACCCTTTTCTAGTGATGGGTGAATTCATTCACCAGGCAGGAATTTGCGATGAATTTCCACGTTTTGCTGCTGCCGAATAAATTCACGGAAATTGCCGCGAGAGTCAAATTCTGACACCTGCGACAATTATACATGCCCATTGACTTTAATGTGCGTCAATTTGTGCATTTTTTGCTGTTGTGCGATTTTGCAGGAAATTTGCAAATTTTTCAATGATGCGAAATGGGAGAAATTCACCCATCACTACCCTTTTCACCAAATTTTGTTTCACCAGGTTATACCTAGCGAATTGATAAGATGAAGCTACATCCTCAACAATCCTCAAGTCACATCATATCCTGTATGCAGAAAAGTCATGAAAAAAGACAAAAGGCTGGCATTTTTCATATTTTAAAGTGGGATTATGTTTAAAAGTTGTAACTGTTAAATATATATTTTTCTTAAAAATTTTTTTTAACCATTTGAAGCTCATGACACATTTGCTTTAGGTGGGCTCATTTCTAGTATAATAGGGGATCTCTTTTGTGGCCAATTAAGTTGCCACATCAACAATTTCACCAACATCACTAATTAAGACACATATATGACCTATACACAGTTAGGCCCATAAATCTTTGGACAGAGATAACTTTTTTTCTAATTTTGGTTCTGTATATTGCCACAATGAATTTTAAATGAAACAACTCAGATGCAGTTGAACTGCAGACTTTTCAGCTTCAATTCAGCGGGCTGAACAAGATTGTATAAAAATGTGAGGAACGAAAGCCATTTTTTAACACAATTACTTCATTTTAGGGGCTCAAAATCAATTGGACAATTGACTCAAAGGCTATTTCATTGGCAGGTGTGGGCAATTCCTTCATTATGTCATTATCAATGAAGCAGATAAAAGCCCTGTAGTTGATTTGAGGGGGTGCTTGTATGTGGAAGATTTTGTTGTGAACAGACAATATGAGGTCAAACAAGCCATCCTTAAACTGCAAAAACAGATAAAACACATCTGAGAATTTGCTACAATATTAGGAGTGGCAAATTCTACAGTTTGGTACATCTTGATAAAGAAAAACACTGGTGAAATCAGCAAAGCAAAAAGACCTGGACATCCACAGAAGACAACAGTGGTGGATGATCACAGAATCATTTCCATGGTGAAGAGAAACCCATTCACAACAGCTAAACAAGTGAACAACACTCATCAGGAGGTAGGCATATCGATATTCAAGTCTAGCATAAAGAGAAGACTGCATGAAAGTAAATACAGAGGGTGCACTGCAAGGTGCAAGCCACTCATAAGCCTCAAGAATAGAAAGGCTAGATTGGACTTTGCTAACATAAAATCTAATAAAAAGCCAGTACAGTTCTAGAAAGACATTATTTGGACAGATGAAGCCAAGATCAACCTCTATCAGAATGATGGCAAGAAAAAAGTATGGAGAGGGCGTGGAGCAGCTAATGATCCAAAGCATACCATATCATGGCTGCCAGTGACACTGGGACACTAGTGTTTATCCATGATGTGACACAGGACAGAAGCAGCTAAATTAATTCTGAGGTGTTCAGAGACATACTGTATGATCAAATCCAGCTAAATGCAGTCAAATTGATTGGGAGGCGTTTCATAATACAGATGGACAATGACCCAAAACATACAGCCAAAGCAACCCAGGAGTTAATGGCCAAGTCAGTCACCTGATCTGAACCCAATTGAGCATGCATTTCACTTGTTGAAGACTAAGCTTCAGACAGAAATGCCCACAAACAAAGAGCAACTGAAAGCCGCTGCAGTAAAGGCCTGGTAGAGCATTAAAAAGGAGGAAACCCAAAACCTGGTGATGTCCACGAGTTCAAGACTTCAGGCTGTCATTGCCAGCAAAGGGGTTCCAACCAAGTATTAGAAATTAACATTTTATTTTCCCTGAAATTAAGTGATTGTGTTAAAAAGGCTTTAGTTGCTCACATTTTTATTCTATTTTTTTGTTCAAATCCTTGCATTAAAGCTGAAAGTCTGCAGTTCAACTGCATTTGAGTTTTATTTAAAATTCATTGTGGTAATGTACAGAACCAAAATTAGAAAAAAGGTGTCTCTGTCCAAAGATTTATGGGCCTAATTGTATATATGACCTATTTAAATTAACGTAAGCTTAAGTGTGTGAAGTTTCACTCAGATGCCATTTGTGTGTGCCCAAATAAAATCTGCTCACTGGGATTACAGACTTTCCATCTTTTCATTAGTTAAGGAATGACATTTTCCCTTGCCTGGCCAAAATTAGAACACAAAATATGAAATCAATAGAGCGTTTTTGCATTGCTTAAAGGGCATTTGCATCAAAGCATCTGTGAATGCAATTCACTTGTTTTCCACTTAATTTTTTATGCTTATTTAATGAATTTCACCAAGGCTTGATGTATGTTTATAAAATGGATAATGACTTCCAGTTTTATGAAATGATAAAATGACAGTGAAGTTATGAAATAAGCAGGCTCATTAGCTTGTGTGATAAATCAAAATGAAAGTCTTCACACTCAAAATGATTACAGGAGCATTATGCAAAGTCTCTTGTTACAAAAAAAGTATTTCAAATGCACTTAATTTAAGATATCATGAAATAACTAAGCCAAATTACAATGTGCAGAGTTTAATAATTATCCAATTAACTGTTATATCTATAAGATCATTTGGCATTTGATTTTGAGCATTCTCTCTGTTACAGTTTTTAAGCAACATATTCAGAAAAGATTACTGGATAAATACATCATTATGATTTTTATTTACTCCATTTTTTCTTTGTAGCTGAACTTTATTTTTACTAAAATGATACTAACTCACTGAATTTAAGACATTTAACCCTACAGAATACTAATTAGTAGGCTTGGGCGAATTTGATCCGTTTCGCTTCTCCAGAAATTAGCTGCCAGCGAAATTTTTTTGACACACAACGCCGTACAAGTCTAAGGGCGTCATTTCCATGGTGAAACAAGGTGCAAAAAATTACCCATACCTACTAATTAGTAGTGTAGATTAAAAAAATTACATTGAAAAGTTAATTTGGTTCTTACTGCATGTGTAGGTGTTTTTGTATGAACTTTTAAAATAACAGGTTTCTAGTATAATATTTATATAGAGCTGTCCCAATCAGAGGATGGTCGTTTTTTCTAAAGTAACCCTAAAATACAAGCCTGTCTACCAAATACAAAAGGCTACACATTCAACATATTTTTTTTTCACTGAAAGTGCATTTAGGCTGTATAATGCCTTGCCTGTTATGTCATGCTGGCAGATTCCCTTAATGGCTTTAAGAGGTACTTGGATAAATTCTTTAACAGATATAATACTGTATCAAGGGTTTCTGTAGTATAAAGGGCTACAGTTCGTCCTGCCTGGGTGCTAATGCAAAAAGGCATAATTTTGAGGGGTTGAACTTGATGGAAGTTAATTTCTTTTGACCCAAATTAAAAATCAAAACAGGTTAAATGCAATTTGATTTCAAGAACAATAAAACACTGTTTTATGTTTGAATATGTAATGTTTGAAATGTTTGAATACTTCTAAAACAGTTGTACTATATATGTATGTATTTTTGTATTTATTTATATAGCATGTTTACAAGCAACACTGTGCAGTGGAACAATACATTAACCCTTTCACTGTCAGCCTATTTGTTCCAAAAGTGAACATCTACCAACTGCCAGGCAGTTTTCAGACATTTTGAACTGATTGCATTTAGTTAGGTTTTTTGACAAGTAAACCTACATGAAATATGGCAAATTACATATTGTGGTTTTTTTTCAGAACAATTTAGGCTTGAATGCTGTAAAAAAATTGTACTTATTTTGGAGATGTAATGAAAATTTTGAGTGGAATATGTAAAAAAAAGAAAAAAGTGTTTACATTTTTTTTCCCCAGATATCTTACATATGCTGATAAAAATTTTACTGTTTGTAAAAGCCCTGATTCTGCTGAAAGTAAATTTTTACGGTTTAGCCTGAAATAAACATAAAAATTGAGACAAAGTTAGATTTCTCCCCAAAATTGCTGTGAAAAATACAAAAAACTTACTGAATATCAATCTGCAACTTGTCCTGAACAAAACAATACCACACATGCAGGGGTGCACCTAGATACGCAGCCTCTAAACAGCCCAAAACAGGGCCAATACACAAAGGCATTTCCGCTGGAAAATTTGGGACTGCGCTCTAAGTGCATACCTTGCAGTTTCCTAGCCTAACCACCCCCTTACCTGTGAAATACCCCTCACAACAGAAAGTGCACACCTGCAGCTATTCATCGGCGCCATCCTTTCCTTCATACGTGAGGAATTGTGGGCGCAACACTCCGTAGAAGTTTACAGTGTAGCCTGAAATAAACAAAAAAATTAAGACAAAGTTAGATTTCTCCCCAAAATTGCTGTGAAAACTACAAAAAACTACTAAATATCAATCTGCAACTTATCCCAAACCAAACAATTCCACACATGCAGGGATGCACCTAGAGATGCGGCCTCCAAACACCCCAAAACAGTGCCAATACACAAAGGCAATTTCAGATGGAAAATTTGTGGCTGTGCTCTAAATGCACACCTTGCAGTTTTCCAGCCTAAACACCCCCTTACCTGTGAAATACCATCACAAACCATATATTCCTAGAAAGTGCACACCTGCAGCTATTCACTGGTGCCATTCTTGCTTTCCTACATGCTGAATTGGGGGTTCAGTGCTCCATAGAATTTTGCAGTTTGGCTCTTTTCCCCCTTTATTTAAGGCTAAAGTTAGATTTCTCCCCAAAATTGCCATGACAACAAAAAAAACCTACTAAAAATCAATCTGCAACTCCTCCCAAACAAAATTATACCACACATGCAGGGGTACACCTAAATACACGTTCACCAAACACCCTAAAACAGGGGAAATAAATACATTTGGGGCTGCCCTCTAAGTGTACACCTTGCAATTTCTAGTCTAAACACCACCTTATCTGTGATATACCCTCCACAAACTTTATATTCCTTGAAATTCAAACCAGCAGCTATTCAGCTGTGCCATCCTTTCTTTGCTACATGCAGAATTGGGGGTGCAGTTCTCCGTAGAAGTTTGCAGTTTCAACCTTTGATATGAAGGGCCACACAAGATATCAATCTGTAACTTCTTCTGAACAAAACAATACCCCACATGCAGTGGTATAACCAGTAGAGGAAGCAGTCCCCACGTGGGACGCAGTCGCGGGACCAGGGAAAAGGAGGTCCGGACTGCAGAGTCTGCTTCCTCTATAGCTTGTGAACTGGGGAGGGTTCTGAGCAGGAGAGTGCACCAGGCCCCCCACTATGAAAAGTTTGAGAGGGCCTGATGCATGCTCCTGCCCGCAGCCCTCCCTGTTCACTTGGGGTTGTAGGTAGGTTACTCGTGGGGCGGGGCAGGCCTAGCACATGCTGCTGCTGCACACATGTTGGGGGTGCCTAGAGACACTGCCACAAAATATTCTAAAGCAGGCTGTCCAACACCCATTATGTGGCCCTTCATATCAAAGTCTGTCTGCTGTGTCTGCTTACCATTTGTAAAATTTAAAAGGTATCCCTGCAGAGATTAACTGGCCCCTGCATTGTTTAATCAAATTCAGACTGTAATCCCCTCTATTGTTAACACCTGTGATCCTACTGCATTGTTCACACTTGTGACACCTCTATTGTTCACATCCAAAAGCCTGCACTGTTCACACCTGAGACCCAGACTGAAACTGTCCACATTGTTCACCTGTTCACACCTTATTCAAAATGCTAATGGAGCACCAGCACTGTGTCACTGTTTGTTGTACATTTTAGACTGGTCCTGATTTTTCCGTCTCCTGCTGTGTTCTTCCCTATGCTCCCTGTGTGTGTCATACTTTGCCTGCTCTTTGCACCCTGTGTTTGCCATACTCTGCCTGACCTATAATCCCTATGGAACATAAATCTGGTATTTGTTCTGGGAGTTTGTTAGCATTTGAAAATTATTATTAGGGGCCCCTAAGGTGTTTAATCATATGCTGGGGTACTGTATTATACACAGGGGAGGAGGAGGCATATGGATTTAAGGGTATGCCTTAATATGACTTCACATATGAGTGGCATCCCTGATGGTGCCGGGACAAGGTAGTTTGGCACCCTAGGCAAGAGCTTCAATCAGCACCCCCCTGTCCTGCATTACCATTTACCTCCTTACAATGATGTTTTTAATAAAGAAAGCAAGAAAATGTACAAAACTTTCATTTATATTACTGCCCCCTGTGCCTGTACCAGCAAGCCCAGCAGCCATCCACAATACAGCCCCCCCTGTACCTGTGCCAGCAGCCATCCATCATACTGCCCCACCATACCTGTGTCAGTAGCCATCCACCATACTGCCCCCCATACCTGTGCCAATAGCCATCCATTATACTGCCCCCCATACCAGTACCAGCAAGCTCAGCAGCCATCCATTATACAGCCCTACAGCAGCCATCATATTGCCACCAATCTTTACCTGTGCCAGCAGCAGCAAAAATAAATCTGATCCACCGGACTGAGATACCATGATTACTGAAACAAATGATTAAATAAACAATTGAAAAAAAAAAACCATTAAAAGTGCGCCCCTCAATGATGGTGTCCTAGACAGCTGCCTACTCTGCCTACCCCTAGTTCCAGCCCTGATCTCTGCAGTGAGTACCAACCATCTGTTTTTTTGGTGTGCTATTAATGTGGACTTGCGGTACCATGGGTGTGGTTTAAAGTGGGTGTGGTCTAAAACCAGGGAGTGGCTAACACTGGCTTCTATTATCTGCCCTCCACCATATATATTAGAAAAATTCTGGCCCTCTGTACCATATAAATTGGACAGCACTGCTCTAAAGCATGGGCAATAGCTAAATTTGGGGCTGCATTCTAAGGGCATACCTTGCAGGTTTACAGTCTAAACTAACCCCTTACCTGTGAAATACCTCCATAAAGTATATAATCCTTGAAAGTGCAGACTTGCAGCTATTCAGTAGCCCCATTCTTGCTTTCCTACATGCAGATGTTTGGATAGTTCTTTGTAAAAGTTTATGGTTTGGTCTGAATGAAGAAAAAAAAAACCTCAATTACATTTATTTCCAAAAACCCAAAGACAAGCAACAAAAACCTACTGAATAGATACTGAATATTCTACTGACCATTATCTGTTTAGTGGAGCCTGTTTGGATCCTTCGGTAAACTATACAGACACGGCATTCCAATATGTGGTATGCCAACCACAATTCTGCAAAAAAAGCTGAATGGCTACACAAGAACAAAATATATATTACCCAGAAATAAAGAATCTGACCTGTAAACTCAAGGTCAGCTTTCAAGTGGCCTGATGCCTTTCAATAATCTCAGTTATACATTTAGTACAGTACTACTACCATCCATAATCAAGAGAAAAACTACAGTTAGCCTAAACTTTTAAAATGCAAACTGTTCCCATCTACGAGCAAAACAGGGTTTGGTTGGCAGTTGGGCAAAGAAAGTTATGAAGTGCATATCACTTTACAAAAAAGCCTAATCCAATAGTAACCAAAATTCCAGGGAAACCTAATATACTAATAAAATCTGAAATACCAATATACTCAGCAAAAGCACTCAGAGGGGAGCTTTTGTGGTATCAGTAAAATAAAAATTTGTGGCATCACAGAGATAAAATCATTAGCAGGCGAGATGAAATGATCTCAGGGAGTTATCATACACCACAAGTTTTTGGGCGCCCTTGTCCGTCACCTAACACCTCATTCGGCTACACCCCTCAGTGTGATCTATAGCCCTAGGGACATTTTAGGTAAAAGAAAATATCAAATTAACAACAACATAAAATGCTATGCGTGCCCTGATTATAAATTTTGCACAAAGCGGGACACCAATTCTTATTATAACATCAATCAATACACACCAGCCTACAAGATCTTTATTAGTAGAGCAGATGAGTATGGTATATTTCAAAACATGGTTTGAAACATAAACCGGAGTTGTGTGGGCAATAGTGCTGTGTATCTAGTCTGATACCCCTTTTGCGGCACACCTTGCAGGCTTTCTGGGCAAAATTTTTACCAGGTGTGGGTTGAAGGAAATGCTTCCCCATCAACCTGTCCACATTGTCAATTGCTGGCACGGTGAAACAGTGTAAAATTCACGGAAAAATCAAGCAATTCGAATGTTTTCACGGAAATATCGAGCTAATCGAACCCTTTCACAAAAAAAATCGAGCAATTTGAATGTTTTCACGAAAAATTCGTGAAAATAGGCGAAATGCGGGAATTTGACGCAAATTTGTGCCAGACAAATTTATTCGCCCATCACTACTGCTGGTATTCATAATAGGTCAGTTTGGGGCCTGGTACTGCTGCCTGATACACAACATACGAATTTCAAAGGGCCGTTTGGATCAAGTAGATGCCAACTTTTTTGTACCATGCCGTTGTTATAATAGTGCTGAGGTTGGTCAGTTCTATCAACACCACCTATATGCTTGCTGTATTCCTTGCAACAGCAGTAGTGATGGACGAATTTGCGCCGTTTCGCTTCGCCGAAAAATTTGCGAAACGGCGAAAAATTTGCGAAACGGCGCCGGCATCTCGTTTTTGACGCCGGCGCCCGTTTTTGACGCCGGCGCCCGTTTTTTACGCTGGCGTCCATTTTTTTCGGAAAAAAATTTTTGACGCCGGCGAATTTTTGACACGAATTTTCGCGGGAGTTTTGCGAATTTATTCGCTGGCGGCGAATCGCGCAAATTTGCCGCGAATTCGCACCTGCCGAATAAATTCGCCCATCACTAAACAGCAGTGTCGGACTGGGACACCAGGGGCCCATCCAAAAACTTTGACCGGGGCCCACCAATTAATCTTTGACCAGGGACCCATTCTTCCTGTCCTTTCTTCCTCTCCTCACTCAACCTCTATTATCCTAGTCTTTTTTCTTTACATATTATACTCTATTTTTCCAACTATTTAGCCTCTTTGTTCTCATAAAAATAGGAAATGGCCATGAAATAGGCCAAATGTTTAGCAGCATGAGGGTCCACTGTCACCTGGGCTCACCGGGAGTTTTCCTGGTATCCCGGTGGGCCAGTCCGACACTGTGCAACAGCGAGGCTTGATTTTAGGGGGCCTACCAACACTATGTTCTGAAATTACTGACTTATCGTGGATTGTTGTCAGCATGAAAACGTTTCTTGTGTCAAAATATTTGATGGCAAGGAGCTCATAATTTCTGGGAATAAGGGAATAAATTTCTCCACGGTTCAATTTTTTCTCAAAGAGATCCCTGGGCAGTGTTTTATCGGTATGAATTATAGTGCCACAGGCTGTGGTATCCAATGAATACAGGGCTCTAAACAGTAGGATACTTAAGTAGAAGTTATCCACATATAAGTGGTAACCTCGGCCCAGAAGGGGACAGATGAGCTCCCATACAATCTTGCCAATGACAGTCAGGTCAAGGGGACAACGTGTGTACCCCGAACTGCTTTCGCACAGTTTATAAAATTTTATCACATAGCGGGCATGCTTGCTTGGGATATACTACCGGAATTTTAAGCACCCTTTGAAGAGGAGAAGTGATTTGTCTATACAAATGTTTTGGGATGGGGCATACTTTTCTCTAAAGCGCTCTGACAGGCTATTTATAAGGGGCCTCAGGGGTCTGGGCTCATTAGCTGGTACAGCATTGGCATTGTTGTTGAAATGCAGAAACCGGAGCAGTAGCTGATACCGGTCTCTTGGCATTGTGGCAGAAAAACAGGGATGGACAACATGGTAGTGGTGTCCCAGTAAGGCTCCAAAGAATTGGCTTTTATGAGACCCATGGCCAATGTGAGTCCCAAGAACCTCTTCAACTCATTTACATCTGTTGGATGCCACGCACACAAGCTCAAGCATATCTTGGCAGGGAATTTTGGGCAAGATATTGCTAGCTTATAAATTTGTATAGATAACCATATCCTGTAGGATGGCCTCTGTCAAAAACAACTGAAAAAAATCAATCGGTTCAAAATTCCTGGTGGCAAATTCACTAACTTCCTGAAATTCACCAGCGACGGCTTGACTCACGTCGCCACACTTTGCCAGGCAAAAATTTGCCAAGGACAACGCTGATTCACTAAAATGTGAATGTGTTTCGCTAGTGTTAATTCGGCAAACAAAGCGTATGTATATGTTTCACATATATATATATATAAAAAGTGGATCATCGCCTCTGGCAATGGAGACAAACAAACACCAGAAATAAAAAGAAAAAATAGATAGTGTCGTATTTTCAAAGAAGGTAATTTAAACACCTCGTGTTGGCATGGGGAATTTAAATCTCCTATAAATTCCTTCTCTCACATGTATTTGGAAATCGTGTTTGGATCCCCACTAGAGTGAGCATTAAATTCTCTCAGCATGCATGCATGATATTCAGTGTCAGACTGGCCCACCAGGATACCAGGAAAACTCCCGGTGGGCCCAGGTATCAGCAGCCCCTCATGCTGCTAAACTTTTGGCCTATTTCATGGCCATTCCCTATTTCTATGAGAACAAAGTTACTTAATAGGTGGAATAATAGATTATAGTATTTAAAGAAAAGAGAAAGAGACTAGGAGAATAGAGGAAGAAAATAGTACTGAAAGTGGGCCAATGGTCTGGTTTTTTGGTGGGCCCCTGGTCTGCTTTTTTGGTGGGCCCCTGGTGTCCCAGTCCGACACTGGTGATATTGTTGATGCTTTCACCGGGAACTGGCTAAATTGCCTACTTACAAGTAGGGATGTAGCGAACGTCGGAAAAAAAGTTCGCGAACATATTCGCGAACTTGCGCAAAAATGCGAGCGGTTCGCGAACGGTTCGCGAACCCCATAGACTTCAATGGGAAGGCGAACTTTAACATCTAAAAAAGACATTTCTGGCCAGAAAAATGATTTTAAAGTTGTTTAAAGGGTGCAACGACCTGGACAGTGGCATGCCAGAGGGGGATCAAGGGCAAAAATGTATCTGAAAAATCTGCCTGTGTGTGCTTGGAAGAGATAGTGTAGGGGGAGAGCTGTTAGTGATTTCAGGGACAGATGATAGTAAGTTTGCTGGCTAGTAATCTGCTTGATACTGCTCTGTATTGGAACAAAAAAATAAATAAAAGCAGTCCTTACAAGGACTACTGTTATTGCAGCAGTCAGCAGATGAGATCAGAAGCAGGACAGCTGCCCACTGCAGCTACATACAGAGCACTGCAGTAGAAGGTAGATTACTAGCCAGCAAAGCTACCTAAGCTTAAATGTCCCTCAAACCCCTGCAGACTTCTGTCCCTCCAATAACAGAGCAGTATCAAAACGATTACTAGCCAGCAAACTTTCAACTGTCCCTGAAATCACTAACAGGCAGCAGCTCTCTCCCTACACTATCTCTTCAGCACACACAGGCAGAGTGAAAAAACGCTGCAGGGCTTCGGTTTTTATAGGGAAGGGGAGTGGTCCAGGGGAGAGCTTCCTGATTGGCTGCCATGTACCTGCTGGTCTGGGGTGAGAGGGCAAAAAAAAGCGCCAACAATGGCGAACCCAAAATGGTGAACGTCGCGCGACGTTCGCGAACTTCCGGCGAGCGCGAACACCCGATGTTCGCGCGAACAAGTTCGCCGGTGAACAGTTCGCGCCATCTCTACTTACAAGACGTTAGTCTTTAACTTGCATGTAATAATATCTGTACTGCTCTCCTCCTCCATCACTCCATGTGATCTGTTACAAGTAGTTCTTAATTCTCCAGAACAGCTCTAGCTGCACAGCTGACTCTCAGAGCAGAGAGAACCTACTCCCAGGCTGTACCTCTTTCATTACAGGTGAGGCTAATTGGACATAACTAATAATACAGCACATCATTAATTCCCCATGCCAACATGAGGTGTTTAAATTACCTTGTTTTATTTCTGGTGTTTGTTTGTCTCCGTTGCCAGAGGCGCTGATCCACTTTTTGTATATATGTGAAGCATTCTACAGTTGAGAGACTGAAGCAGGATTGGCAGGAGTAAACTGGACTAAAGACTGGACTAAAGAACTAACTTTTTCCATCTATTTGCATTTTTATATCGTATGTATATGTTGCAGCAAATACATTACACTACACAAGCCCAGGGAACCTTAAAAAAAGAATATAGTTCTTATAATGCCCTACACATGTGCCCAGTGTATAGTTTATGTGCTATATGTAAGGAAATGTAGGGGGGAAGCTATATTTTGCAGCCTATCACCCTGAAAAACTGAAAAGTCGCCAGCGTTTTTTGGGAGTTAGAAAAATTTTCAATTTTTTTTTGAGGAACTCCTATCTATTCTATTGAACTTCGACTGGTCTTAGGTAGCAAAGGAAATTCTGGCGCAAGAGGTAACAGTCATTAAAATCCGCATCTTAGTGAATTTGCATAGTTATGTCCATTGGCCAGAGCGAAAATTCACCTGGCATTAGAGTGCGAAGTAACGTTAGAGTCTATCTCCTTCACTAGCGAATTTATGCCAGCGCCCGTTTGTAAATCGGTGAAGTCCCAGCGTAACCTTAACACTAGAGACTGCAATAAATGAGGGGATGTCAAGGGAAAATTTACCATCCTGCACAACCTCCTCATCTACCTCCATGGGTTCCTCCAGAGCACTAACTGTAAGGCCCGAAGGCGCAGTAGAAGTAAGGACCAAAGAGGAGGCAACAATCCAAGTTCGCAGTACAGAAAAGGGTTTATCAAAGAATGGTCGTAAAACAGGCAAGGTGATCAAGACAGGCAGCACAGATTCAAAGTCGATAACAGGCAAAGGTTCAAAACACGGATAAGCAAGACAGAATATATCGCACCCAGGAACTATATGAAATAGACCTATAATTGGGCAAGGTCAGGATGGAAATGAGGGTCTTTATAGTCCAGTCTATTGGCGCCAAAATTGACGCGCTTGCGTCAGACGCAGACGCCAGCGTCCCCACGCTGACGCCTTGACGCCGGCGCCCGATTCTGACGCCGGCGTCCGTTCCGTCGCCGATGACCAATCACAGGGCAAGAAGGAGATGATGCAGGAGGATTGCGACCAGCCGGAGCCATGTGCAGGGAAGAGGAATCGCCATTTTGGACGCCATCTTGGAGCAGGTCAGTAGATTCCATTACAGTACCCCCTTCCTTAGGGGGGGCCTCAGGACCACCGGGACCAGGACGGGAAGGAAACTGCCTATGAAACCTGCGAACAAGGATGGGGGCATGGACATCAGACCTTTTCACCCAAGAGCATTCCTCGGGACCGAAACCCTTCCATTCGACAAGGTACTGAAGAGCGCCCCTGGAAAGACGAGAGTCCAGAATCCTGCTGACTTCAAATTCTAGATGGTCATCGATAACAACAGGAGCTGTGGAAGAAGAAGAGGAGGAGGAAGACACTGCAGGTTTGAGGAGAGACACATGAAAGGCATTAGGGATCCGCATCTCGGGAGGAAGAAGAAGACGAACTGCCACAGGGTTGATGACCTAGATGATGGGAAAGGGACCGATGAATTTGGGACCAAGCTTAGGAGTGGGAATCTTGAGGCGAATATTCCGTGTAGACAACCAGACCTTGTCACCAGGAGCATAGGGTGGGGCGGCAATTCTTTTCCTGTCGGCAAACTTCTTCTGGGAGGACGAACTTTTTTCCAAATTAGCAGTGGTGGCCTGCCAGATGGCCAGCATATGAGCGGCTTGATCATTAGCAGCAGGAACATTAGTGAGTAAGAGATCCTGAGGGAATGCCAATGGGTTCCAGCCATACACACAGAAGAAAGGAGATTTCTGGGAAGAAGAATGTAAAGAATTGTTATGAGCAAACTCCGCCCAGGGAAGAAGGTCCGACCAGTCGTCTTGACACAAGGACACATGGCAACGAAGAAATTGCTCCAAAGCCTGGTTAACACGTTCAGCGGCACCATTGGACTGAGGATGATAAGAAGAAGAAAATTGAAGAGAAATATTTAAAGCTTTACACAGTGTCCTCCAAAATTTAGACACAAATTGGGGACCACGATCGGACACAATTTCTGCTGGAAAGCCATGGAGGCGAAAAATATGTTTAATAAACAGTTCAGAAAGTTCAGGAGCAGAAGGCAGTTTGCGGAGAGGAGTGAAATGAGCCATCTTACTGAATCTGTCGATAACAACCCAAATGACAGTGTGGCCAGAGGAAATGGGCAAATCTACAATAAAGTCCATGGCGAGGTGAGTCCAGGGTCGAGATGGAATGGGCAGTGGAAGAAGAAAACCCTTGGAAGGAGAATGTCCGGATTTAGACACAGCACAAGTGGAACATGAGGAGACAAAATCTTTAACGTCCTTTCTTAAGGTTGGCCACCATACAAGACGAGACAAGAGCTCGGTCGTCTTCTGAATTCCAGGATGTCCGGCCTGTTTGGAACTATGAGACTGAGACAAAATAGCAAGACGAAATTCTGGAGGGACAAAAGCAACACCAAGAGGAGTTTCTGCAGGAGCAGAATCTTGAGCGGACAACAATTGAGAGGCACAGGAAGGGAACAAGGCAGCAATAATCTTGATAGAGGGTACAACAGGTTCAGGTTCCTCGGACACAGAATCTTCGGGAATAAAGCTTCTGGATAAGGCATCGGCCTTCCTGTTTCTGGAGCCAGGACGAAAAGTAATGACAAAATTAAAACGGGAAAAGAAAAGTGCCCACCTGGCCTGCCGGGGATTCAGACGTTTGAGGGTTTGGATGAACTCAAGATTCTTATTGTCGGTAAAAATCGTCACAGGAACCGAAGAACCCTCCAGTAAGTGTCTCCATTCCTCCAAGGCTAATTTGATGGCGAGTAGTTCACGATTCCCCACATCATAGTTCTGTTCAGGGGCAGAAAATTTTTTAGAAAAGAACGCACAAGGGTGAAGTTTACCGTCAGAGATGGATCTCTGTGATAAAACTGCACCAGCTCCGACATCAGAGGCGTCAACTTCCATGAAGAAGGGTAGTAGAGGATCCGGATGCCGAAGAATAGGAGCGGAAGAAAAGGCCTCTTTGAGGGACTTGAAGGATTCCAGGGCTTGAGGAGACCAGTGTTGAGGTTTGCCCCCCTTACGAATCAGGGCCAGAATTGGAGAAAGTCTGGAAGAAAAATTTTTTATAAACTGTCTGTAATAATTGGCAAAGCCAACAAACCTCTGAATGGCTTTGACACTGGTAGGAAGAGGCCAGTCCAGGATTGCAGACACTTTGGCAGGATCCATCCTGAAACCTAGAGGGGAAATGATATAGCCAAGGAAAGAAATGGAAGAGACTTCAAAGGTGCATTTCTCCAATTTAGCAAAGAGACTGTTCTTCCTTAGTCTGGAGAGGACTTCACGTACATGGGCACGATGTTCCAAAAGATCTTTAGAAAAAACAAGAATGTCATCCAGATAAACGACCACACATAGACCCAACAAATCCCGAAAAATATCATTAACAAACTCCTGGAAGACCGCAGGAGCATTACAGAGACCAAAGGGCATGACCAAATACTCATAATGTCCATCACGGGTATTAAAGGCGGTCTTCCACTCGTCCCCTTCACGGATCCGGATAAGATTGTATGCCCCCCGAAGATCCAGCTTTGTAAAGATATTGGCACCCCTAAGCTGATCAAACAGTTCAGAAATAAGAGGAAGAGGGTACCTGTTTTTAACTGTGATCTTGTTGAGTCCTCTGTAGTCGATGCAGGGCCGCAAACTACCATCCTTTTTCTCAACAAAGAAGAAACCTGCTCCGGCAGGGGAGGTGGAAGGACGGATGAATCCTCTCTGAAGATTTTCCTGGATGTATAACTTCATAGCAGAAGTTTCCGAAGGAGAGAGTGGGTAGGTGCGCCCCTGGGGGGCATAGAGCCGGATAGAAGTTCCACTGGGCAATCGTAAGGCCGATGGGGAGGAAGAATCTCAGCAGAACACTTGTTAAACACATCGGCAAATGCTTGGTACACAGAGGGAAGAGAAGAATTAGAGAACACAGAGGAAATTTTGACAACCGGAACAGTGGGTAGGCAGTTCTGTAAACAAAAAGGACTCCATCTGGAAATTTGCAATGTGGACCAGTCAACGACTGGATTATGTACACATAACCATGGCAGTCCCAGGACAACCGGAGTGGAAGGGCAATCAATGAGAAGGAACGATAGTCTCTCCAAATGCATGGTGCCCACCTTGAAAGAAAGTTCCAGAGTCGAATGCGAGATGAAGGCAGACGACAGAGGACGATCATCAATCGCCAGGACACGAAGAGGAACTGCCAAGGGTTGGAGAGGGATGGAATGGCGTCCTGCAAAGGTTCGATCCATGAAGTTTCCTGCAGCACCGGAATCTAGAAAGGCTTGTGAAGAAAACTTTAGAGAGCCGAACTGGATCTGCACCGGAAGAAGGAAACGTAGAGCAGAGGAATGGGGAGAATGACAAATCCCACCCAGGTAAGTCTCCCCATGCTTACCTAGGCTTTGGCGTTTCCCGGCTTCACTGGACACTCCTGGGCAAAGTGGGCTTTACCCCCACAGTAAAGGCACAGACCGGCAGCCCTTCTCCGGAGTTTCTCCTGTTCGGACAAACGGGCCCGCCCAATCTGCATGGGTTCCTCAGCCGGCAAGGAGGAAGAAGCAGAATCCATAGGAGCAGGAGGAAGCGCTGGGGGAACAGGATTGAAAAGCAGGGGTCTCTGGAAGCGGGGGGCCAAAGTAGGTTGGAACCGGGGGTACCTTTTTGTACGCTCTCGGTCGAGTTCGAGCTGGAACTCCCTCTGCCGGGTATCCACCTTCACCGCCAAGGCCACCAGATCCTCCCACCGAGAAGGAATTTCCCGGGAAACGAGGTAATTCTTAATGCGCATAGCCAAGCCGTTGTAAAAGGCCGCGTGGTAACCATCGTTATTCCAGGAAGTCTCTGCCACCAGGGTACGAAATTCAATGGCATACTCGGGGACTGAGCGAGTGCCTTGTTGAAGCTGGAACAGTCGAGCCGAGGCTGCAGAAGTACAACCAGGAGCGTCAAACACCGTCCGGAGTTCTTGGAGAAGGGCCCCGGCGTTGTCGATCAGCGGGTCTCTCTTCTCCCAAAGGGGTGACGCCCATTCCAGAGCCCTCCCCTGCAGACGGGAGATGACATAACCAACCTTGGCTTGCTCGGAGACGAACTGACCTGGCTGCAGAGTGAATTGAATTTCACATTGGTTAATAAAACCTCGACAAGCTTCTGGGTCTCCACTGAAAAGAGGTGGAGCAGGAACGCGAGGTTCAGACACCTGGAGAGGAGCAGGAATGGCAGGCACAGGCACAGCCGCAGGAGCCGCTGGAGACATGGCAGTCAGTTTCTCCAGGATAACATCAATTGCCTGGCCAATTTGAGACTGCTGGGCTTCATAGGATTTCATGCGAGAAGCCAATCCCCGAATGGCCCCTCCGACATCGAGGGGTACTTGGGCCTCCTCCGAGGGGTCCATGGCCCAATTATACTGTAAGGCCCGAAGGCGCAGTAGAAGTAAGGACCAAAGAGGAGGCAACAATCCAAGTTCGCAGTACAGAAAAGGGTTTATCAAAGAATGGTCGTAAAACAGGCAAGGTGATCAAGACAGGCAGCACAGATTCAAAGTCGATAACAGGCAAAGGTTCAAAACACGGATAAGCAAGACAGAATATATCGCACCCAGGAACTATATGAAATAGACCTATAATTGGGCAAGGTCAGGATGGAAATGAGGGTCTTTATAGTCCAGTCTATTGGCGCCAAAATTGACGCGCTTGCGTCAGACGCAGACGCCAGCGTCCCCACGCTGACGCCTTGACGCCGGCGCCCGATTCTGACGCCGGCGTCCGTTCCGTCGCCGATTACCAATCACAGGGCAAGAAGGAGATGATGCAGGAGGATTGCGACCAGCCGGAGCCATGTGCAGGGAAGAGGAATCGCCATTTTGGACGCCATCTTGGAGCAGGTCAGTAGATTCCAATACACAAACAGTGCCACTACTATCCCATGACTCCTCAGTAGATGAGTCACTCTCTGATCTAGGAGGCACATACTCAGAATCAGAGTTGCTAAACTCCTCTGAGCTGGATGATCTGCAACCCTCTAGAACTCTCTGGAAGGCAAATCAAAACAACAAAAGCAAAGATTGGGACTAGAAAAAAAAAAGCTTACACCAGAATATAAACAAATCTGGCCATAATTACCCCTTGAACTCCCTGCAAGACAAAGAAAAGAAAAAAACAACAACCCCTGAAACTCTCTAGAACTCCCTGGAAGGCAAATCTGGCAAAGAAAAACCAAAACCTAACCACTGGAACCTCTCACTATTCTATGCCAATCAATAAATAAATAAAAATACCAATACCAATCAAAAACTATATACAAGAGCAATTTTATTGGCATGAACAAATAAACTGCAATAGCAAACTAAAAAAAAGAAAGCAATAAGAGCACTGAAACCACTAAAATAACCAAACTCAATCAAATCAATGTAATTAAAGGAAAACTATACCCCCAAAATGAATACTTAAGCAACAGATAGTTTATATCAAATTGAATGACATATTAAAGAATCTTACCAAACTGGAATATATATTTACATAAATATTGCCCTTTTACATCTCCTGCCTTGAACCACCATTTCGTGACTCTATCTGTGCTGCCTCAGAGATCACCTGACCAGAAATACTACAACACTAACTGTAACAGGAAGAAGTGAGGAAGCAAAAGGCAGAACTCTGTCTGTTAATTGGCTCATGTGACCTTACATGTGGTTTGTATGTGTGCACGGTGAATCTTACGATCTCAGGGGGCGGCCCTTATATTTTAAAATGGCAATTTATGATTACCCAATGGCACACAGAGACCTACATTGTTTGGGGGGTATAGTTTTCCTTTAAATAGAAAAACCAATTCAAGAACACATACAGAACAGCAAATTCAAGATAAAAGATCAATGAAAAGCAAAAGCCAGTAACAGTAACACGCAAATAAATTTGCAATAAAACAACAGAAAAAGAGATTATAGATCAAAATCACTAGCAAACTAATAAGTAACCCAATCAAGAACAGTGAAGAACAAAGAACAGTGAAGAAGAACAAAGAACAATGAAAAAGAACAAAGAACAATGAAAAAAAGGGAACAATGCTGATGAAGAACAAGCAAATGCAAGCAAATGAACAGAAACAACTAAAAATGCAATAAAAAAACCCAGAAAATGGAAAAAAACCCAAATAAACAACCCCCAAAAAACCCCCAGCAAGTACATGTATGGAAGCATGGAACAAAAGTAATAACACAGTAAAACAATGCAATGCAAAACTGAAATAAAATGCAGTAAAATCAATAAAATAATGAAAACAATTAATAATGAAATAAATACAATAATAACTTAGCAAAAGTAAATGACCCCTGATGTCTTTCTATAAGTGTAAATGCCAAATATACATGCACAAACACAGTTTTGGTCTTTATTAATAGTGTTCATTAAAACAGTTCCAACAATTAACTTGCAGTGTTCAAATTAAGATTTAAATGTGTAATTTAGAATATTATAATGTACTGTATAATACAAGTATAATAGCACTGATATTAGCCAAGTAAACATGCACTGTTCATATATGAATTCAAAATATATATTCTATGATTTAGGGGGGTTATTTACTAAAAGTTGACTTTTACTCACTTTATTAAAAAAATCGACCAAACTCCCAAACCAGATTGCCCTTAATATACCGATAACGCTCTGGTGGGACAAAAAGCTGGGACAAAAGCGGGAATTAATTAGAATCATGCAACTTTTTCAAATTGTTTCTTTTAAAACTCATTTGTATTGAATTGCCACCCAAAAAAACACATTTTTCAGATTATCGATCGGAAACCAGCGCAAACAGTCCCAAATTATTGAGAATCCTGAAGGTAAAAAACATGTTTGAATTGTCAAAGGGACCATCTGCCATATACTGCTACATGATTTCGACAGGTTTTAGCTGAAGTATTTTCTGATCCTAATTTTTTTGCAGCTTCAGAGAATAATAAATCTTGAAAAATTCTAATTTTTTTCACTCTATAAATGAGGTTTAACAAATAGTAACCTGATATCTTGCTGTTTCTAATTGTCACCACATGCAACAGCACTCGTACTGGCAATTATGTAAAACATTTTACTGAAGGCGGCAGTTGTTTCCTAATAATCAAATATCTATTTTTTACCATCCAATCCATTTCTAAAGTATCAGATCCATGTTATATATAACATTGTTGGGGTTCGATATCAGCAAGATAGCAATTTATAAGAAAACTCTCTCTCTCTCTCTCTGGGGCTAATTCACTAAGCCGCGAAGCGCCGAACGCTAGCGTTAATTCGCTAGCGTTTGGCATTTTCGCTACTGCGCAAATTCACTAACGAACGCTGGCGTAGTTTCGCTAGTGTTACTTCGCATCCTTACGCCAGGCGAATTTTCGATAGCGACGAAACTACGCAAATTCACTAACTTGCGCAGTGTACTGAACGCTACCTTTTACGCTAGACTTCCTTCGCCACCTCAGACCTGGCGAAGCGCAATAGAGTAGATAGGGATTGTTTCAAAAAAAGTCAATTTTTTTTCTAAGTCCCAAAAAACGCTGGCGTGTTTTCTACATGATGGGTGATAGGCTGAAAAAGATCGAAAATTTTTTGGGGCTCCCCTTCCTCCCCCCTACATTTCCTGACTCATGGCAACTTACCTAGACAGTGGGCACATGTGTAGGGCAAAATAAAATTTCTATTTGCTGATTTGAAGGTTTTCTAGGCATTTGTAGTGCAGATACGTGTTCCTCCATTGAAATTTGAATTTCGCGCCATATGCAAATTAGCCTTCGCTAGCGTAACTTCGCTTTATATAGCGAATCAACGCTAGCGCAACTTCACAACCTTACGCTACCCCTGTGCGCAACTTCGGAGTTTAGTGAATTTGCGGAGCGACGCCTGGCGAAGTGCGGCGAAGTACAGCGAAGTGCAGCGAAGTTGCGCCTGGCGCAACTTCGCATCTTAGAGAATTTGCCTCTCTCTCCAGGTCCCACCCATTCTGCATAACAGGTCCCACACCTGTGTGTGTATATATTTCTGTAAGGATTCCACTGATCACACAGGCAGATACGTTCCCAGGTGTCGGGTTCTCTCGCTCATAGTGCAGTTTGCTTCGGTCTGTTCCACTTGCCCACGATCTTCCCTTCCCTTCTAGTCAGCCTATGACTAAGTGTTTGGAACACGAAATGCATAATGCCCGTGTATGGGGCCCCCCCACGGGCTTCACCGATCGAGATCTGGTCGAAAGTCGGCCAGATCTCGATGGGATGGGACAAAAAATCCCGTCGGATCGCGGCCGCATCTATTCGTTATTCGTTAACATCCTGGTGTAAAGGAAAGGTTTGACTTTTCTTCTTTTCCAGGAAGAAAAGCAGAGGAAGGTGATGCTTGCTCTTCATCGGCCAGTTCCAGAGTGCCTCTAACAGCCTTGATTAATGGACTAATCATGGCAAAATCAAATAAGGGGCAATCGTCATTCTCCAATACTTCATCTGAGGAGGAACTCAAATCAATTGCTCCTTCCTGAAGTACCTCAGAATCAGGTTTCGCCCCAATTAGTTACTCTGCCTTAAGTAACTGAAGACACTTCCTGGGACACCACTTGCTTAATCCATGACATGACGTCAGATTGAGAAACGGTTGAACTTCTGGCTGCTTCATACAAACAAGCCTGGCATAACCTTTTATTTGGCAGAGGAGGCTCCTAACATACCAGGCAGGTTCCCAAATCCTCAGCAGATGCACTTGGTGCTGGAGAAGAGGCCTTCTTTTCTTTTGCCTTGGATCTAGCAGATTTCATCAATGCCAATGAAAGAAAGTAGTTAAGAAGCCCATAGGCTTTTTTTTTTTTTTATCTCAACCTGAGGGGTAGACTTATCAGGGTGGTGGCTGGTAACCCAGAAAAAATGCCTGAACACAAAATAAAATTGGGAATTAAACAACAAACACAAGCCCCTCCACAGGCAGTGCTCCAGGCACCCTACTTACACGGAAGGAAGCGCCTCCAGCCTCAGGCGTGGGCAGAAAGAAAAATGCAAGATACTCAGCGCAGCCCACTTCCTGTGCTTCTTTTAAACAACCGCGCTACCGCCTAACTTCCACCACCCTCCCCGTCTGGCAAAAATTATGTATCCTGCTCTTGTGCTGGTAGGACCCGGTATTTAAAGGGTGCCTATAGCATTTCTACGCATGGGGTAAGCTGCCGCATGGGGGAACATGGAGTACTCTAGCCCCCCACCGATCACAATGCAGACACTGCTATTATTCGGACTGCCACCAGGTCTCAGAGACCGGAGACAGATAAGGGACTGAAACCCACCGCAAGTAAGTATCCATGCGAGGAAAAAGGCTTTCCAGCCAAAAAAACCTCTTGTTCTGGACCGCACTTCACAGGCCCATGCTACCCTCCAGGGAATAAAAAACCAAAAAAAGACGTGGTTGAGTTCCTGTGGATGGTATTTAATTCATGGGAGGGGTTCTTCCTGAGGGTGAGGGGAGGAGCTATTCCAGAGAGTGCTCATGGAGAGGGCCAGGGAAAGGGGTCTGTCCTAATCTAGTACTGAACAAAGGTTGTGTAAAGCCTGTACTAAAGATTTCTTTTATTAGAAGTACTGTATAAATAAAATTAAGAAAATCAGCCTTTCAGGACTCATACACTTAGGGGGTTATTTACTTCTATTTTTTACTGGTCTGAGTTTTAAAAGGGGAAACCACAATTTTTTCATTGAAATTTTTTTCTAAATTTTTCATGATTTATTAAACACCCAGGCTGCTATATAGTCTTTTCCCGCACCAGATTTTTTTGAGTAAATTTATTGATAAACACAGTAAAACTGTGCGCAGAAGTTTGGTCGAAGTGGTTTTAAGAAAATAGTGAGAAATTTTTGAATTTTAGTAAATGACCCCCTTACTGTCAGAGCATATGGAGTTCAATGAAGAGCTAACGTGTTGGTATTTCAAGAAATAGGAAATATTAACTCAAAAGCAGAATGGTAACGTTGGTTGACAAACTTACTTGGTTCATCACTACAAAGTTATATGTGATAGCACTGTTAGGAGAGTTATGACATGCTTTTAAATAAAAATACCATGTTTTTCAGCTGATGTTTATCTTTTGAGATGCATCTTTATATATTTTGATTTCCATTTTGATACTACATTACTAGTTTTACTTGGCTAACAGAGATTTAGTAACAATGTTTTTTAAATGATGAAGATTACATTCTGCAAAGTTGTTCATCTAAAAGTTTTGAAATTCTAAAATGGGTAGCATAACATTTGCATAAATAGACACATTTAGTTTACCTAGAATCTTTTCTATGTGCTAGATTAATGACCACTAGTCTGCTACATAATTAAGTTCTTTGGCTGTGCAATGTGCTCATGAATTTATTATAGTGTCCATAAGTGTGCTATAGAACTAAGGCATCTTTATAAATCCTGAATTTAGAGCTACGATGATGCGACATTTCATGTCTAATGGGAAAAGGTGATTTATAGAAAACCACTTTATTCTGCCCTCCCACTACTTTCCCCTTCACCCCATTTCCTATCCCCTCAAGAACTTCTGCTCTCACCCTCATCTTCCTGACAGTTTTAAAAAAGTGAAAATCTGGTCACACCAATGATGGAAATGAAATGTAACTATAATTAGATAAAGCTAGATGGAAATGAGAAAAAAAGTTCTGCTAAAATTTTAAACATTATTATGTTTTCTCTTTTGGAACAATTACACAGCACAGATTTATTTTTACAGTGTATAATCAATCTGTTATTTCTGGCTAATTTTACCCAGAAACTGTATCTTCTTGGCAAATAAGTCAAGGTTCTCATATTGTAAATGTATTTACTGTCCTGTAACTAATTCATTATACAATTCAGACATGTCATTCCTAATGGAGGATAATGATTACCTCTTGCTTCTAAAGTATTTGACAAACTAGATCCCAGAGACATCTTCCGGGGTGTGGAGCCAAAGATGGCAGATTACATGAGCTCCTAAACCGAGACCGGAATCAAAGCCTTTATCACATAGACTGAAAAGAAAACCAGCCCCCCAAAACAAAGATAGTAAGGAGAAAAATAATATCCACCATTTAGCTCATCCCTCCCTGTGAAGCCAGCGCACTCACCTCGTGGACCTGAGCTGGATTACAGCAAAGCACTGAACAGTGCAAGACAGATCGGTGAGTGGAAATCCACCCAAACGAGAGTCACAAAGAGGCATCGGGCATACTCCTGCGATGGGAGGGTGAAAAATGCAGGGACTCTCCCGAGCAGAAAAGAACCGGAAGCACAGGCCACAAGTGACCCACACGATCCCATGAGAGTAACCATTGAAAAACTACCAATCAGCAAAAAAAAAAAGTCCAGTCATGTGACTTGTGCCTGCACTTTAGGATGGAACTACTCTCTGGCAGGCTGTTATTTCTCCTACTTAGGGCTATTCCACACGGGGAGATAGCCACGCGTTTGCGGTCGCGGCGTCAAAGCGCCGCGACAGTCGCCGCGACCGGCGCAGGCAACAGTTTTGTATGGGCGCCTATGTAAAAACGCCTGTGCTAACCACACGAGGCGATGCGCTTTTCAACAGTCGCCTGAAAAAGCCTGGCGAGGCATTTTCAGGCGACTGTTGAAAAGCGCATCGCCTCGTGTGGTTAGCACAGGCGTTTTTACATAGGCGCCCATACAAAACTGTCGCCTGCGCCGGTCGCGGCGACTGTCGCGGCGCTTTGATGCCGCGACCGCAAACGCGTGGCTATCTCCCCGTGTGGACTAGCCCTTAATGTAACTAAATCAGTGGGACTTGGCTTTTACTATTGAGTGTTGTTTTTAGATCTACCACGGAGCTGTTATCTTGTGGTAGGGAGCTGCTATCTGGTTACCTTTCCATTGTTCTTTTGTTAGGCTGCTGGAGAGTGGAAGGGAGGGGGTGATATCACTCCAACTTGCAGTACAGCAGTAAATAGTGACTTAAGTTTATCAGAGCACAAGCCACATGACTGGGGCAGCTGGGAAACTGACAATATGTCTAGCCCTGTGTCAGATTTCAAAATTGAATATAAAAAAATCAGTTTGCTCTTTTGAAAAATGGATTTCAGTGCAGAATTATGCTGGAACAGCACTATTAACTGATACATTTTTAAAAAAACATGTTTTCCCATGACAGTATCCCATTAAGGAATCCCACCTGTTAAGTGTCAAGTATTTGCGGGAGAATTGTTTATAATTTGGTAATTTGGTTAATAGTTTTAAGTCTTGGTTTAATAGGGAGATCGGTCTGTATGAGGAGGGAAGGGTAGGGTCTTTTCTTTCCTTTGGAATGAGAATAATCTTAGCTTTGTTCGCTTTGTTCCATAATAGAGAACCTTGTAGAACATTATTGAAAATTTTGGTGAGTATGGAGGTTAATTCTAATAGGAGAATGTTGTAGTATTCTGCACTGAGGCCGTCAGGTCCTGGTGATTTCCCATGTTTTAAGTGTTTTGTTGCTAATGTTATTTCCTGTTCTGTTATAGAATCAAGTGTCTCTCTATCCTGAACCGAAAGTTTGGATAAGTGGGCGTCTCGTAAGAAGAGGAGACCTTCGTCTGGGTGATCTTGATTTTCCTCATAGAAATTTTTGAAATATGTTTCTAATTCTTTTACTATGTGCTTTGTGTCTTGGGTCCATCCCTCCTCTGTTTTCAGTTTCTTTATGAAATGATATGTGGTTTAAAGTTTTGATATTTTGGCTAATAATTTCCTTATTTCCCCATCTGTAATATTTATTTTTCATGTGGGATATTTTGTATTGTGCACTCTCATGTAATAAAGTGTCAAACAGATGTTTTGTGTCTGTGTATTCCTTTTTGTCTGCTTCTGAATTGGTGAGTTTAAAAGCTTTGTAATATTTAGTAAGTTCTTTTTGTAAGAGTAGATATTTGTCGTTAAAGCGCGTTTTATGCTTTATCAAATAGGCTGTAATATGCCCTCTCAAGACAGGTTCAGATGCTGCCCATAAAAGATTTTGGTCGTCCCAGTGTTGCATATTGTCATCTATGTAATTTGCCCATTGTTGTCTCATATAGTTTGAAAATCAGTATTATTGTTTAAGTAAGAGGGAAATCGGCAGTTATATGATGTTATCCTTGAAACCGATTGTTTCAAGATTAAGGTTACTGGTACATGATCAGAGATGTCTATGTTGCCTATAGAAGCCGTTATCAGATTAGAGAGCTGGGTGTTAGTTAGGAGAAAATAGTCCAATCTTGAGTGTGTGTTATGAGCCCCCGAGTAGAAGGTGTAATCTTTTTTTTTTTTTTAAACATTTTTTTATTCGGGCAACATTCAGATACAATTACATCCATCTCAAGTCAGTGACACACAGTTCCTGTACAACTCGGTACACTGTATCGGTCAGGAATACTGTACATGGCAACAACAATATAAGGTAAGATAATCATACATAGGTCACAGAAGTTATATACAGAATACCGTTGATTTAAACGGATGCATAAATCGAGTCACCAGCCAGTCTCGCATGTAACGAGATGGAGGTTCAAAGTAAATTGGTAAGTAGCAAGAATGGTCAGTACGTTGTGGTGTAAACTTAACAACATAAATAACATGTTAACTGTTGTGTTTGTCATCCTCAAACCCATATCACAGTGATAACCCGTCCATTGTCTCTTTGCTTGTTCGCTGGTTACATTATGTCTCTGCCGCTGCCGTGCCGGAGGTTACAGCTACAGTGTGCATACGTTCAGTCATAAGTTAATAGGGGGATCCCCACATACAATTCTCGTAACATACCACTCATTATGTTGAAAACATTCATGCAATTTCACCTTTATCGTGTGTGGTATAATCTCAATAAATGTTTCCCAGGTATCAAAAAACCTTTGAATTATTGAGCTTTTATTTAAAGATGTTTCTATCCAGTCCATGTAAAAAACTCGAACCAGTTTCTCCAGGAAGAGTTTGATAGTGGGAGGGGTGTTGGATATCCAGACTTGTAATATAGTTTTTTTCGCCACTGCTGATATAATCAGTAGAAGCCTTCTAGCCCCCCTCGAAATTTTGGTATGAACGTGTGGGGTGACGCCCCAGAGCGCCCACGATGCTGAGAGTGGAATATAGTTAATCTAGTGTGGTGTTGCATAATCACGTATCCGACTCCAGAATCCCCTGATGAACGGGCAGGCCCATAGACAGTGCATAAGATTTGCTGCGTTTTGACCACATTTCGGGCAGTCGCTACTATCCCTCCTATTCATTTTAAAAAGTATTTCTGGAGTCAGATACGTTCTGTGCAGCAGATTGAGAAACATTTCTCTATAGATACTGGAAGGCAGAGTATACCATAGTTGCTTATACATCCTGAATAAGACCTCTATTGTTATTTCCGGTATATCAATCGTCCATAGTTTAGGTCCTGTGAGTAAGCCAGTATAGTCAATATCGTCCTGTAGAAATTTATAATTATAAATTTAATATAGCTCCCCTAGTGGAATTAGTTCGTAAGAGGAAATTATCTAAAGAATTATTCCAGTCTGTGTCCGATAAAAGTCGTATGGTTCTGCTAGTGTACATCTGAGCTTGTAAGAAGGCAAATATATTGTGTTGTAGGAACGGAAATTTGGTTTGAAATTGTGTAAAAGTTAAAGGTTTATGACTGCTACCGTCAGTCAGTTGTCGTATGGTCACCACCCCCTCACGTCTCCAGTTTTGATATGCTGCAAGCGTCCGCCCACTCAAGAAGTCAGAATTCAACAAAAAGGGTAAATGCAGAGAGTGAATGCTGTTTAGATTATTTTGTTTTCTCAATTCCTTCCATGTCTGCCATGTATAGTATAATAAGGGGTTGTCTGTAATTTCGTTTGAAAGTTCCGCTTTATGCACATGTAAAATGTGCAATAGATTAGTATGGGGGATGAACTGTTGTTCCTGAAACGTGTTAGTGTAGATGTCGGAGTCGTGGATCCAGTCTTTTAAATGTCGTAAGGTAGCTGCCAGATTATATTGTTTAATGTTAGGAAAATTTAGGCCTCCATTCAAAGTGGATTGCTGGAGTTTTTTGAGGCTAATTTGCGCTTTTTTCCCATTCCATATGAAGTTCCTAAATAGTTTGTAGAGCACTTGAATGTCCCTATCCTTGACTAAGAGGGGAAGGTTTTGTAACCGGTATAACAGTTTAGGGAATGCCACCATTTTTAGCAGATTAGCTCTACCCATGGAAGAAAGGTGATAAGATTGCCAGTTTTTCAGATCTTGTTGTATTTCCTCTATGCTGAGCGTGATGTTGTATGAATAAAGCTCATGTGGTCTTTTCGGTATTTTGATGCCTAGATAAGTGATCACATCTCTGGAGATGATATGCGGCCCCCCATCTGGGTTTCCCTTTAATTCCTAGTGGCATTATCACTGATTTAGCAACATTGATACAGTATCCAGCAGCTAGTCCAAATTGCTGAATAGTAGAGAGGATATGTGGTAGTGCTTGTTTGGGATTGGCAATATAAAGAAGGAGATCATCTGCAAAGGCCGTGATTTTAGTTTCGTGTTCCCCTACCATAATACCTTTAAAGGTTGCCATGTCTTGGAGAATTCGTAGAAGGGGGTTAAGTTGAATAGTATGGGCGATAATAGGCATCCTTGTCTAGTGCCTCTATGTATGGTAATGGGATCTGACACGGTCCCGTTTATCAATAGGCTAGTACGTGCATTCGTGTATAGATTACGTATATAAGTTCCAAAAATGTCGCCTAAGTTCCTATGGTGTAATATCTGAATTAAGAAAGGCCAGAGTATTTTATCAAATGCCTTTTCTGCATCAAGGCTTAAAAGGACGTTCCTGCTACTTTGTTGTTGTGTAGAAATTAGTGTCGCAGCTATAGCTCCTCGTATTCCCCTTGTCGAATGCTGATGTTTCACAAAGCCTAACTGATGTTGTGTTAAGAGATCTGGTAGCAGTAATTGCAGTCTTTGGGCTATAATTTTGGATAGAATTTTAAGGTCTACATTCAGCAGGGAGATCGGGCGATAGGAGTGCAAATGTGTTGGGTTTTTGTGTGGCTTAGGGAGTAGTGTCGTGTATGCCTCTGTTTGCTCCTTGGTAATATCCCCTTTCCGGTACATGGTGTTGTAGACATTTGACAATAATTGTATAGCGTGCGGATTTAGAATCTTGTAGTATTCTGCTGTATACCCATCCGGGCCCGGTGATTTATTGTTGGCAAGGGTTCTTTTTGTAGTCACTATTTCCGCAGTTGTTATGGGGGCATTAAGCATGTCTTTTTGTGTTTGAGTTATTTTAGACAAAGAAGCCTTTTGTATGACATGGGTTATTAGTTCGGTTGGTGGGTCCTCCGCTGCATATACGTTCTCAAAATACTTCTCTAGTGCCAGTTTAATAGCTTGAGGAGTACAAAGTGGTGGACCGTTCCCCGGGGGTTGTAATTTGAGGATGTGTCTAGCTTTGGAGCGTGGTTTAACAAGAGCCGCCAAGAGTTTCCCCGTTTTGTTTCCCCATCTTTAAAATTTGTATTTGGTGTATTCTAGTTGTTTTTTGGCCCTGGATGTCGCATATAGTTCCAACAATTGTTTAGCTTCCAAGTATTTATCTTTAGATATTTCATTCGGTGCAATGATGAAGTCCCTGTGCGTTTGCCGAACCGTGTTTAGCATTTGTTGAAATTTAGTATGTTCCTCCCTATTTATTTTGGCCATGTGGGCTATAACATGTCCCCTCATAACCGCTTTCATAGTATTCCACAATAGCAATGGTTCCTCCCAATGCTCTATATTATCATCAATCATGTTATGCCAGTGGTTCTTGAGAAATGTGCGAAAAGAATCCGTTTGGGCTAGGTACGTGGGGAAGGTCCACCGTCTATGTTGTGTATGCGGCCTCACTAATTGTATCGTAATATGTATTGGGGCATGGTCTGATAGTACGATTTCTTCTATCTCTGCTTCCAGAATGTGGAAGAAAAGGGTTTAGTGCGAAAGTATATAATCAATTCGAGAGTGCATATCATGCACTTTGGAGTAATGACTGAATTGCCGCTCCCCAGAATGTAATGTTCTCCAAGGGTCTATGAGATGTAATTGTTCTTCTAATAGGGGTATACTTCCCACAGTCGTGCTATTGTGTTTGGTCGGTGGTCCCGTTCTATCAATATTAAAGTCCCGTAAAGTATTGTAGTCCCCCCCTACCAATAGGTTTGGAGTCAGAGTTTCCAATAGTTTTTGTGTAAGGTGTGCAAAAAAGGATTTGTTTGGGCCATTTGGGGCATAAACGTTAGTCAAGGTAAATTCCGTGCCAAAAATATCTACATGGGTAATTAAATAGCGGCCTTCAGGGTCCATAACGGAGTCCTGAACCTGGTATGGTAAGGATGTGCATATCAAAGTGGCCACACCCCTTTGTTTCGAAGTGTATGATGCCGAAATGCACTCTCGGATCCATGGTGCCCTAAGCATGCACGTATCCCATAGTTTCCAGTGAGTCTCCTGTAGTAGAATTACGTCTGGTTTTAGTCTCTTGAGATGTGACAGGACCGCTTTCCTTTTGATCGGGGTGTTCAGCCCACCCACATTCCAAGAGACTATTTTTATTTGTTGTTGTGTCTGCGTGTGTAGCGTATTCGTATACATTGTACCTGTGTCCGTCATGAGCTGTCTTTCAGAGGTCGTGATGGAAGGTAATCGTCGTAATAGCGGGTCTTCCCGTCCCAGCGAGCGGGTGTCCCCATTTTAGTTTTCCTCCGGCACTTACGCAGCAGCAGCAGCCGAGACATAGACCAGAAAATAATCGGGTTAGTGATTGGCAACACGACAAGCACATTCAGTAAACAAACAATCAAACAATTGTTAAACTTGCTCATTTTCTAACTTAACTTATATAGTTCTCAGAAAACAATGCTCACTCCCACGCTGTGGGCAAGTGAGAAGGAAGTGAATCAATATCACTGAGATCACTTTCAGGGTACTCTATTATCAGCCTGCCCATTTTCCTGAGGTATTCCTAGCTGTTCCCTGTGGAGTGAGGAAGATCTGGGGTTGGCCATTCAAGACAACTCGTAGTTTAGCTGGATAAAGCAGAGAGAATTTTACATTGGTTTGAAAAAGATGTCTGCAGATAGGGGTAAATTCCCTTCTCTTTTGGGAAACTGTAGCCGAAAAATCTTGGAAAATTAAAATCTTTTGACCGTGAACTTGTACACTTTTGGCTTTTCTGTAAGCCTGCAGAATAATTTCCTTATCCCCATAGTTCAAGAACTTAGCTATAACAGGGCGAGAACCATTTCTGTTTTGGGGTCTTTCCCCCCCTAACCTATGTGCCCGTTCAATGCTACTTTCTGCCAGTTCTCGTGGGAGTTGTAGTGTCTGACAGAGGTCAGTGAGAATGTAATTTGTTAAATTCACAGCTTGTACGGATTCTGGTATCCCTATGAATCGGAGATTATTTCTCCGTGATCGATTTTCCAAATTGTCCACTTTCTCTTGTAGTTCTTGAATGAGCTGTGTCTGCAGGCTAATGTTTATATGTGCTGTGTTCAACTGGTCTTCTGCATCACTGACCCTCTGCTCTACCGTAACTATACGCTGTGTGTTCGACTCAATTTTATTCAAAGTAGCATTAATGGTCTGTTGTAAGGAGTCAAATTTGTTATCAAAGTACGGAGTAAGAAGTTGGAACATTTCTTGTGCATTGGTGAATGCAGGATGCGAGTCAGGGTCCTGTTCCGCATCTGAGGTTGGGGAGGAAGAGGGTCCCTGAGATTTTCGTGGGCTATCAGATTTCTGAGATTTATATCGATTGCGGCCCATTTTGGTTTGCAACGATTTTTCCAAGTATTTTTCCATGCAGCAAAAGTAATATTTGCTGATGTTTCTTTTACTACAGGAAAGGAGCAATCTAGCAATTCTAGTATGCGTCACACACTAGGCTTCGTCACTCTATTGCTAGTGGTCAGCGAAGGTCGTCCCTATTATGACTCTCACCCCTGCACTAACCTACTTCACCACAGGCAGGATCGGTTATGAACAGGCAGATAACACGATTTTACACTAACATTGAACAATGGTTACACAATTACACAGTATACAACTGCCCTTATTGGCAGCAAGGGTGCTCATATGTAGTAGGTAACACTTGAAAAACCATAGAATTAAAGTATAGAACTTTGTGACAGCTTCCAAATATATGCCTCGCAGCAAAAAAAAAAAAAAATAATAATTTTTTCGTTGTGCACAATATTAACTGCGTGTACTACGAGCATTCACAGTCCCAATGTTCTGGCAATGAAGGCTGGTGCGAGAGAAAAAGAAAAAAAAAAAAGGGAGGGGGTTTAGTTTCTTTGTTTCCTCGGGGGTGAGGTATGGACAACTGAGAGAGAGGAAGTAGGAGGATTCTCCTCGAGGTGTGACCAGAAAAAAAAAAAAAAAAAAGTGGGGGGAGGGTGAGTGGGTAGGAAAAGGAAGAAAGGCGGATCGGGGCAAAGACTCCCCGAAGTAGGTGGAATGACAGGCCCTCTAACTGTTAAGAGTCAATAATCAACAAGGTGATATTGCGGTTTCCCATCAGACAAAGTGGTGTGAGTTAGCCAAAATGATGCAGTATAGGGGTCCTGTTACAACGGTGGTCCCGTATGGTGAGAAAGATGAGTGGGGTACAATGGACGAGGCTGGTTGATGGCTCCAAACAAGATGTCTCCCGTCCGCATGGGCGAAGTTCCCCAGGGTTCCACGTAAATTATTAGGGATGACACTCCACGTGGAAACAATGCTGCAAAAGCTGATGTCGTTATAAGTTGTTGTAGTATCAACATGCGGCCCAAAAGCAAGGAAATTCAGCTGTAGGGCTGACTCAATTAGCAGTAGGACGAGATCCCTCAGTATGGTGTGGGAGGTGCAGGCCCCCGCCCCTTGAAATATTTAATGCGCAACAGCCAGCCAAAATGGCCGGTCCCTTATGTATACAGTGACACAACAGTTCTGTTCTATTCGTTCGACCCCATGGTGCACAGCTGAGTTTTCCACTGCGAACTGTAAAGCATGACTGTCCCAGAGTAGTCCCAAAAGCTCTAGTTGTTGGAGTCGATCCTCAACAGGGTAATGTTGCAGTTTCCCACCAGACTAATCAGTGTGAATTTGCTGAACTAGAAGGACAAGGGCCCAGTTGCGATGGCGGTCTTGTAAGCTAATAAAGATGAGCGGGGTACAGTGGACGAGGCTGGTTGATGGCCGCACAGTTGAAGTTCCACAGGGTTTCACTTAGAATAGTAGGGATGAAATTCCACTTGGAGATAGTTCTGCAAGAGCTGATAGAGTAGTTACAATTTGTTGCAGTATCAAGATACGACCCGAAAGCATGTAAATCCAGCTATAGGGTTAGCTCAAGTAGCAGTAGGATGAGTGAGTGATTCTCCTCTGTACGGAGTGGTAGGAGTAGGCCTCCGCCCCTTGGAATATGTAGTGCGCAATGGTCAGCCAAAATGGCGGGTCTCCTTCATATAGTGTGACACGACAGTTCTATTTATCCTTCCCCGTGGTGCACAACTGTGCACAACTGTGTTTCCCACCGTTGTCTGTAAAGTACTGGGGCCCTGGTGAACGTCAGTCCCAGATCAGTCCCAAAGGCTGTAGAAAGTCCTTTTTTATATGGGGGCGATATTGTCACAAGCCCAGCTCCCTGGACCGCATAGGTTTAGGCCTGTTTGGTCAGTTATGGGGATACACAGGCAAGGTTTTCCTGATTTTGCCCCGTATTGTATGTGGATGCAGTGTACTCACTGTGTCCCGTAGGCCCCAACTGCGCCACGCGTCTCGCTCCGGGAAGTGTGCGTCTTGGTATAGCCAAGGTAGGCACTTACTCATTCCACTCCGCCTGGCCTCACCTCGTTGCGGCACGTCGTTTGTAGTCTTAGTCGGAGGTATTCCCCAACTTCGGCGGCAGCCGCGGCCTAGCGGAGATGTTCCTGTCTGGCAGGGTGCAGCAGCAGCCCACTTTGTTACTGCCCCGCTGTGTCGATGAATCGGTGTGAGCACTGCATCCACTTCCACCCCTTGGATGGCAATCAGATCCACAAAGCTTTGGGGACGCGTCCTGCCCCTTAGATAGTGTGGGGAATGGTTGAGATGGGACAGAGCGCAACGCTCAGGGTTCCGGGTATCGAGGCAGAGAGCCAGTGTCTAAATCAGTTCTTTGTCTGCCAGCTTATCCTCACAGCTGATTATTCAATTCCATCATGGAGATTATCCAAGAAATCAGCCGGATTCCCTCAGTTTTGTTGGGATTTGTGAGGAGCTCGTGTAAAACGCGGCTTGCCCGATAGGCTCCGCCCCGGAAGTCCGAAGGTGTAATCTTTAGTGTCTGGGTTTGTGTATCTATAAGTATTCTGTAGGACTAAAAACTCACAGAATGTGTGAGTAATCTGCCAAATCAGGTATCTGGATGTGGCATCCGACCTGTCCACGAAGCGATCCCACACTATGTTCATATCTCCTCCCATGAATAAATTGATGGACCCCCAGGAGTCAAGCCTTTGCATTAGGTCTGTAAAAAATAAATTATTATCATCATTAGGTGCATATACATTCACTATAGTGTATTTAATGCTTTGTATCTCTATATCCACGATTAAGTAGCCTCCGTTCTTGTCTTTATATGTTTTAGTTACAGAGCCATAGGATTGCTACACCTCTGGATTTAGTTTATAGGATGCTGTAATTTGCTCCTGTATCCAGGTATCCCTCAGTGTTCCTTTATCTATATCATGCCAATGTGTTTCTTGCAAAAGAACAATATGGGTGTTTTCTCTTTTTAGAAAAGCTTTTTAGAAACACCTTACGTCCTTTTACCGGGGTATTTAGGCCACCTACATTCCATGAGAGTAATTTAAAATTTTTTGGTTGTTTGTTATGAGATATATTTTCTACTGGTTCACCTATTACAGATGAAGCCACTTGGATTTGTGAGTTAAATGCGTCATGACTCAGGGGTAATTGAAGAAACTGTGTTATCTTAAGTCATCTTAACTCATTTAATGCATTTAACCTTTTCATTAGCATACCAAAGCTCCATTGTTCACAATGGTGAATGCTGTAATTAGATGGGATTTTGTGATGCAGTTTTCTGTGTTAAATGAGATAAATGGGATATCTGTGTTTAGATATTCTGTGTCAAACAGACAAACCAAAGTGGCTGCATCTGTATGTCTGCATTAACCTATGCCCTGTTTGGGAATTGTAAAGGTGAATTATCGTAGTTTTGGTATGGGAACTCTGTTCCAGTTAGCAGGTGTCATCCCTTGAGAGACATTATTTTATGAGTGACAACAGAGATACTGTAGTGAGCAAATTTCGTAGTTATTGGTCTTAATCACTTGATTAAGTAATATCACATTAACTATATACATTAAAAAAAAGGTTAGACCCAAAGATGGCCGCATCTTAACAGAGCTCCTGCACTGGGAACTATGATCAAGTGCCATCACAACGCACCAGACAATAAAAGTTGCCTTAAATTAGCTCCCAGACATCAGGATAATAAGGGGCAATGATCAACTCCAACATCGGGCTCATCCCCTTACCTGCAACCCCAGAAAAAGGCGCAAGCACGCCATTGGTAGGCCCAGACCGGATCGTAATCCAACAACGTGAAGTGGCCAGAATCAGGTCAGTGCAGACAAAGGGCCTGGGTGTATAGGAGCCAGGGTCCGACTGCCAAAATCGGAGGCAGAAGGCCGCTCTGACATACGCGGCATAACAGGCAACGCTGACCCAAACGAACCATGTGGCAGACGCCATTTGCGCAAAGGCAAAACCTGACCCAGTAAACCGGAAAAAGCCGTGCATAACACGCAAACCCAAAACTGGCCTCAAGGCATAAACATATAAGACAAATACTGCCTGACAACATAATAAGGGCTGAGACCAACTATAGGCCCCGAGAAGGCAAACAAGCCAAAACAGCCTCATAAAACGGCAACAAACGCCTAGAAGTCACAACACAAGTAAGACACTAAGAGGGAAAACCCCTCCCATCCAAACCTGCAGTTATGTTGAGACAACTAAAGGGAATATAAAACTCGGACCTTGGGCATAAAAACTGTTAAACAAAAGCAGGGTGACAAGCCCAACCAAAACAAATAAACACAACACCAGGGGGAGCCAACTACAACAATTGACACAGGCTGTACCCAAAACAACCACTACAACTACTTCACTCCAGAACCACTACAGCTTATGCCACACCAAAGAAAAGCTGAAAAAGAAACCAGACTAATCATATCACTGTGGAATTACTGCAGCTCGTACAATACCAAAAACAGGCTGCATTATAAAAAAAACTGTGGTTTCAAACCTAACGGATCAAGCCAAGAAAACTTACTCAACCTTTTAAGACATAATGTGAAAACTTCAAGGTCGAATGTTTCTACTACTGCCCTAAAATAGAACAAACAGTGAATAAAAAAGGCTAAAAGATAACTGAAAGTGGACAAAAGAGAGGCATTAAAGCTGCCACTTCGCTTCACTGAACCAACTTACACTTTTAATCTAGCTATACAAGAGATGGATAAATACTTGGGCAATTCCAAAACAAAGACACAGAGACAAGTAAGGCAGAAACTCAAAGACAAGAAAACAACACCAGATACTGATCCAATAGACTCAGATGCCGAATCCAGCTCCCAAACAGCACCACTACAGATCTTGGTACAAGATATCACGCAAATACTTGGTCCCTTACTGGATCAAACGTTAGCAGGCATTAAAGAAAACATTACAGAAATACTCCAAGTAACGAATAAAGCACAAAAAATAACTGAAGCTGAACAAAGAATCAGCACATTGGAAGACGAACTGGACACCACACAAAAAACCTTAGACACAGAAGGAGATAACTATCCTAGCTGAAAAGGTGGATAACCTGGAGATTAGGAGCAGACGGAACAACCTCAGAACAGTAGGCATCCCAGAATCGGTCAGAGGTACAGATTTGGAAAAATGTATCAAATGTGAATTAGCAACTCTGCTAAAATGGAAGCTACTCAATCGGCCTTCCTTATAGAGAAATTTCACAGAATTGGACCTCCACCAACCACAACTTTCAACAGACCAAGACAAGTGATATTTAGATTACTTAATTACTCTGACAAAATGAATATACTGACAGGCTTTCGAAAAACAAAAAATCTACAATACGGAGGAAACCGCATCTTGATTTTTCAAGATTTTTCAGCTTCTGTCACAGCAAAAAGAAAAGAATTTTCACCAATTTGCTCAACCCCATTCAATTCAGGATACCGCTTCTCCTTATTCTTTCCAGCAAAACTAAAAGTCGTGGATAAAGACAATGGAAAGATCTTATTCTTTGAAACTCCGACACAAGCTAAGGAATACTATAAAGAGAAAACCAAAGATAAGGACTTAACTTGAACAGTTAAAAATACCTGGACTAAAATACAACACACTCAGTGAAGACTACAGTCTACGTCTTGTTCTTTTTTTCAAAATCTTCTTTTTATTATTTGGAGGAAAGATTGAGACATTGGCAAATCCCAAATATGTTTACTTTTCCTCAGATTCGCCGTTTCCCTAACATATCCAGGACACTTATTGGAAAAATACTACACGGTGCAGTAGTGAGAGATATTCATTGATTTATATTTCCCCCTTCCCTTTTTTTCTACTTCTCTCCTTCTCTTTTCACTCTAAGTAAAAATATTAACATGTTATATTGCATATTTTTTTCTGTTTTTCTTATACCAAATGTTTGCAACAGCTCAAATAACATTAAATAAAAGAGGTACGAACATGATATTAACCACACATAGACCTCATACAGGTAAATATCAGGGATATTGGCCTGCTCACTGGGACAGGCCAACCCACACAAAAACACAAATCACTGTTGTTATTCACCACAAAAAAGGAGTGGGTTAAACCCACAAAGATGCAAAACATAGAAACAACCGATAATACAACTGTTAAATCTACCACTCACTTTCAGATACTTTCATGGAATGTGGGAGGACTAAACACTCCAGTCAAAAGGGAAAAGGCCCAGATAATTCTCTTTCAAGAGACCCACTGGCGCAGAAAAGATAAACAGACACTTAAAAGTAAATGGCTACAAATAGTAATAGATGCATCCAACACAACAGCAGCACAACGTCATGCAAGACGAGAGGGGTGGCAATACTAATTAGCAAAGAACTTCAATGCTCTGTTACACGAACGTACAAAGACAAAAACGGGCACCTACTGATAATAGATCTGAACCTAAGTGGCAAGACACAGTATACAATAGTAAATTTGTATACACCAAATGACGATAATAAACATTTTTATATGACTGTATTGCAGAAGGTGAGCTCTTGGGGGCAGAAAACATCCTGGGAGGAGACGAGAACGTGGTTTGGGACGATTTCATGGACAAAACAGGTAAATCTACCATACATTCATGAACCAGAGCACTACCTCTACACACATTATGTGAAACCCTACAACTATATGACACCTATAGACAAACACATCCTATCAACAAAGACTATACCTTTTACTCAGGAGACTAAAGCCAAAATAGGAAATATAGATATCTCAGATCATGCCCTGACATCAGTAAGTTTAAAATTGCAAACCCCCCAATCAAGTTCATATAACTGGAAGTTCTCGGCTTATCTGAGCACCAATGAAGATTTTCAACTATTTCTTAAAACTAGCTGGGCAAACCATACAGATGATAATATTGACCATTCAACCCACAACTGCTATGGGCAGCGGCAAAACCGGTACTACAGGGGCAGATAATGTCATATTTAATAAAGCAAAAAAAACATATAATGAAAAATACAACCTCTTACAAAAGAAATTAACAGAACATTATAAAACCTTTAAAAAAAACTAACACTGAAGTAGACAAAAATAAATACAAAGAGACAAAAACACTTTTTGACACTTTATTGACTTGAAAAGCTTACAATACGCTATGCCATACAGCAAACCAGTATTATAGATACGGCAACAAATCTGGGAAATTATTAGCATACATAGCAAAGAAACAAACATGCACTACATATATACAAAAACTTAAAATGGTTGATGGATGGACACAAGGTCCCAAACAAATTAGGCACTTACTAACAGAACACTTTAAAGCACTTTATGAAGCCCTGAAGGATGATCCAAACGAAGGTCTGAAGTTTTACAGGAAGCAGGCCTTACGAAATTGTCAGTCCAAGATCGTGAAATCCTTGATGCACCTACAGATGAAGCCACTTGGATTTGTGAGTTAAATGCGTCATGACTCAGGGGTAATTGAAGAAACTGTGTTATCTTAAGTCATCTTAACTCATTTAATGCATTTAACCTTTTCATTAGCATACCAAAGCTCCATTGTTCACAATGGTGAATGCTTTAATTAGATGGGATGTTGTGACGCAGTTTTCTGTGTTAAATGAGATAAATGGGATATCTGTGTTTAGTTATTCTGTGTCAAACAGACAAACCAAAGTGGCTTCATCTGTATAACAGAAAAATAAATATCAGATACAATTCGACATTTAAAAAATGGTAAAACACAAGGGCTAGACAGACTCACAGCTGAATTTTATAAACTCCTACTACCAGATATAACACCCCTTCTAAACACTTTGGGGCAAATGTATCAAGGGTCGAATATCGAGGGTCAATATTTGACTGGGGATATTCGAAGTCAAAGGATTTTGCGCAAATAGTTTGATCGAACGATCAAAGGAATAATCGTTCGATCGAACGATTAAATCCTTTGAATCAAACGATTCGAAGGATTTTAATCCATCGATCGAAGGATTATCCTTCGACCAAAACAAATTAGCCAAGCCTATGGGGACCTTCCCTATAGGCTAACATTGACTTCGGTAGCTTTTAGGTGGCGAACTAGGGGGTCGAAGTTTTTTCTTAAAGAGACAGTACTTCGACTATCGAATGGTCGAATAATCAAACGATTTTTAGTACGAATCGTTCGAATCAAAGTCGTAGTCGAAGGTCGAAGTAGCCCATTCGATGGTCAAAGTAGCCAAAAAAACACTTCGAAAATCGAAGTATTTTTTCTTCTATTCCTTCACTCGAACTTAATGAATGGGCCCCTTTATATTCTGACACCCTACAGGGAAACTCACTCTGGCATGAGGCAAATGTGGCTAGAATCATATTGATTCCCAAAGAAGGCAGAGATTTCACTTTTAAATCAGGATTTAAAATTTTTAAACAATATAATGGCAGATAGACTACAACAATTATTACCCTCAATACTCACCGAAAATCAGGTAGGCTTTCTCAAACATCACTATCCAGACTGAGCCCTCCGACATTACCTTTTCCATATGGACTGGCTAGAAACCACAACGAGAAAGGAGCAGAACACCACACAATTTTTTAAAACATGGACAACATACATAGAATCCCTACCACAACACATCAGACATCTCACAGTACATACATTCAGATGTATAACATGGTATGATTCAGAACTGCTGACAGAACAGCCATTAGTCATGGAATCATCCCAATACCTCAGAGACCAACTACAAGACCAGCGACAACCAAGTCAAGCACCCCCCAGGAGCCACCTAACAGGTTACTAGCCTCCTATCCACAAAATATCTAATAGGGTCTTATATGTTGTTTTTCATTTGAGCTGACAGTTTATATTGTTACTATACAGATGAAGCCACTTGGATTTGTGAGTTAAATGCGTCATGACTCAGGGGTAATTGAAGAAACTGTGTTATCTTAAGTCATCTTAACTCATTTAATGCATTTAACCTTTTCATTAGCATACCAAAGCTCCATTGTTCACAATGGTGAATGCTTTAATTAGATGGGATATTGTGACGCAGTTTTCTGTGTTAAATGAGATAAATGGGATATCTGTGTTTAGTTATTCTGTGTCAAACAGACAAACCAAAGTGGCTGCATCTGTAGTTAATATTGTTATCGTGTCATAAGTAACTAGATACATAATGTAAAGATAAGAAACAGAACTCTACTCATGATACTCTACTCTAGTCATGATTGCATAAACATTATGTAAAACTCTTTGAATAAAAAGAAGTTTTTAAAAAAAAAATATAGGTTAAATGTTGTATAGTATAGGGATTTATTAAGTAAATCACAACCTCACAAATTGTCTGAAGCAGAGAACACGGTCTATATAAGAGAAGAGACAAGCGGAAACAGCAAAAGGAAACAGTAAGGAGAGAATTATAAGGCCTCCGAATATGGTTTCACCAGATTTTGTGAGAAACTGGTAATGAGTAGTTATGTTTCTCATATAGTTAAGAGAGGTCCCAACAGCTAAAACCAACCATCAGTAAGTCAATGTTGCAATAGTTCCTCCTTAAAGGGCGGTTGGTTAAATGTGAACCGCAACGAATTATGAGAAACATTTGCCAATGTAGGTGTCAAAAGTTAGGTATGGAAGTAAATTAAATTAAGGGAATAGTCAAATCCGTTAATCTATGCTAGGAATGGTCTGGAGTCAGTTTCCATGAATAGACTCCTGAAGTAAGCAATGTCCATCACAAGTCATGTGTTGTCCTTAGTTTTGGCTATGAGATTCTACATAGGCAGATGCTTGTTTGTGATCTTCAAAGATGTGTATCTTATTGGTGTCCTTTTCAATATTTTTCAGTTTATCTGGGAATAGTGGAGTGAAGTTGTATCCAGCCTTGTAGAGTGTTTTACAAACTGGTGCAAACTCTCTGCGTTTTGCCGTCACTGGAATAGTAAGATAGAGTGTCCATCAAGGAGAGATTACTGGTCGTTCTATATGCATCCAGTATTCTGGTCTTATCTGTGAAATTCAGGAGTTTCAATATCACTTGTCGAGGGCGTTCTGAGTCTCTAGCAGGTGAAGGTGGAGGTCTTTTGGAACCGTTCCACAAGGAAGGGGAGGTGTTGTGTGTCCATATTTCGTTAACCACTCTAGAATAAGTTGTTCCAGATCTTTAGTTTTGACCGACTCAGGAATCCCTACTAGCTGCAGATTGTTTCTTCTGCTGCAGTTCTCTAAGTCTTCTACCTTATCTGATAAAATAGAAATTTCTTTTTGTTGGAGATCAATGGTAGATTGTGCTGTGTTCAAGTTGTCTTCCAGTGTAGATATTCGGTCCTCAGCCTGGGACATTCTTTGAGATTAGTTAGTCATCTGTTGCAAGATTTCTGACACTGTCTCATCCTGCTAATTTTTGATCCAGCAGAGGGCCCACAATTTGGACCATACCCTCCATTCGCAAGGTGGTTTCTGAGTCACTTTCTGCTTGAGTAGCTTCTGCTAATTGTTTTTTGTCTTTTAGCTTGGTTCTTGGTCCTTTTATTTGTTGTTGGACCCAGGAATATTTCCATAACTTGGTAGATAGTTCCGAATTGTATGCAGTTGTGCCAAGTGCTGTGGAAGGTTCTCCCTCAGATTGGCATAGTTCCAGAGAGATATTTTGTTCTTTAGTTTTCTTTATGTCGAAAGATTGTTTACTGAGTTGGATTTTGTTGTACGGTACAGTATTATTTTGTTAGGAATTATGGCTTTCATCCATATTTATGTAATAAACCTGTATGGCACATCTTACGTTAGTGATGGGCGAATTTGCGGCATCTCGTTTTTGATGCCGGCGACTCGTTTTTGACGCCGGCACCCGTTTTTTTACGCCGGAGGCCGTTTTTGACGCAGGCGTACGTTTTTTTCCGAAAAAATAAAACTACCACTTAGATACCATCACAACAACGCCAAGCAGAGGACCTAATGAAAGTACTGAGCCCTTGGTTGGATCAAAAGTTAAACAACATAAAGGAATATGTGATGGAAATACTCCAACAAATAACTATATAGTTATGGGCGAATAAATTCACGAAACTCCGGTGAAAATTCGCCAGTGAAAATTCACCGGCGAGAATTCGCCGGCGTCACTTTCCGATTTTCAGGATTTTTCGTGAAAATGTCAGGTTTTCACGATTTTTTTGTGAAAACCTTCAAATTTCAATATTTTTGGCCCATCACTAAATAACTAACCAAAATCAAAGAATAACAGATGCTGAACAAAGAATCAGTACACTGGAAGACAATTTGGATAAAGCACAAAAACTAGTGGATAACCAACAAAGAGAAATCCCTATTTTAGCTGACAAAGTGGATGACCTAGAGAAGAGAAGCAGACAAAACGATCTCTGAATAGTAGGCATCCCAGAATTGGTCAAGGGGATAGAACTGGAACTGTTTCTAAAAACCAAACTACCAACCATACTCAAAATGAAAGAAACACAATCTCCCTTTCTAATTGATTTCATAGAATTGGCCCTCCACAAAGCACAGATTCAAACAGGTTCAAACAGACCAAGATAAGTCATATTTAAACTGCTTAACTATACAGACATAAATAAATTAACATTCTAACATCCTACAGGAAAACAAAAAAATTACAATATGAAGACAATTATAGACAAATAGCAGGGGACCTTTTTACCCATACAGTGGATCACCGTACCAGAGGCCACCCCTTTAGACTAGAAGAAAAGAACTTTCATTTGAAGCAACGTAGGGGGTTCTTCAAAGTCAGGACAGTGAGGTTGTGGAATGCACTGCAGGGTGATGTAGTGATGGCTGATTCAGTCATTGCCTTTAAGAATGGCTTGGATAATTTTTTGGACAGACATAATATCAAAGGCTATTGTGATACTAAGCTCTGTAGTTAGTATAGGTATGGGTATATAGAATTTAATTAAAAGTAGGGAGGGGTGTGTGTATAGATGCTGGGTTTTCATTTGGAGGGGTTGAACTTGATGGACTTTGTCTTTTTTCAACCCAATGTAACTATGTAACTAACTATGTAACAATCAATTTATGATTTTCCAAGACTTAGTGTCACGGCCGGCACCCGATACCAGAACAAATGCCAAGTACCCTGGTCTTGGCTCGGCTTCATCAGTAGTGTGACCACCGTTGGGCTTTGGGAGGAGCCCTCAGCTTACTTGGGTGCCATCTGGACTTAACGACGGGTGCAAGGCGAGATGTTCTGGCTGGCAAAGGGGCACGGCTGTTAGCAGAGTCTTTTTGGGCCGAAGGTCACGGTACAAAGGATTAGGCAGAATCGTAGTCAGGCAGGCTGGGTCGAGGCAGGCAGATAGCAAGGATTGTCAAACAGGCAAAAGGGTCAAAACCGGGTGATCAATCGAGGGGTTAAACTGAAGAGTAGTCGTAAGCAGGCAAGGTCAGGATCCAGAAATCAGAATAGTCAAAATAGCCAGTCAGGGGTCAAAACAGGAATCAGACAGGTTTAGAAGGAAGCAGACAAATAGCACAAAGCTCAGGAGCACCAGGAATACAATCCTATCACGGGCAATGATTATAGAAAAAGTGCCCCTTTAAATACATTTAAACTTTGCGCCATTGCGCACTGACGTAATAACACCAGCGTGCATGCGCCTATAAATTACAGGAGTGCGCGCCGCGCGCACACTAGGAAGCCGGCACACCGAAGGAAGAGGAGCGGCTTGGCGGGCGTCCCCGCCGCACCACTAGACTGCCAGGGCAAGGTATTTTTATTACACTTAGCTTCCGTTACAGAGATAGGAAAATAATTTTCCTTGTTATCCCCAGCAAAGCTAATTATTATAGCCAAAGACAATGGTAAAACTGTTTTTTGAAAACCCAAAACAAGCCAAAGAATACTATGAATGAAAATCAAAAGACAAAGATTAAACCTTAGCTGACAAATATACCAAGCTTGAAATATATGTAGTGAAAAATATCCACATCTATATCACAACATATGAAAGACATAAGTAAACTACTATGAATCTACTAAATGAATCTACTTCTTCCAACACCAATTCCTTTCTCCCCACCATGAGTAGAACATTCAGGTTAAACAGGGCAAAAAGTGAAATGTTTACTAACCTCTAATTTTTGTTTACATTTTTTCATTTTCGTTATTTACCTTTATTCAAATATTAATCACTTGCTTACTTAAGCTATATGTTTGATAATTATTGTTTATACCAGCTCAACATGATATCAAATAAGAAACAAATACATACTGTGTGGACTAATTCAAGACCTTATATAGCCATAACCAGAGGATTTGGCCTGCTCGCTGGGATAGGCCAACCCTCTACTGCACCCTAATACCAACAATTAATCATATAAGAGAAGGAGTGGGTTAAATATGACTAAAATGACAGAAGGTTAAAACCTACCTGAGAAATCCACTAATCACTTCCAGATAATTTCCTGGAATGTGGGGTGGCCTTAATTCCCCAATAAAAAGGAGAAAGACATTAGGCTACAGAGAGAAAAAGCTCAAATAATTCTCCTACAGGAAACTCATTGGAATCAAAAAGATAACCAAACATTAAAAGACAAATGGATACAAGTAGTATTAGACGCTTCATATACAACTAAATCAAGAGGAGTTGCAATATTAATTATCAAAGACTAGCAATGCACTATTTTAAGAACTCATTAAGATAATTGACCTAAATGTCTCTGGAACTATATATACAATTGTAAACATTTACGCACCAAATGATGATAACAAATGTTTTTTTACAGATGTCTTAGAAAAGATCAACTCCTGGGGGACTGTGAATATCATATTATGAGGAGATGTCAACATAGTTTGTGCTGATTTCATGGATGAATCAGGTAAATCAACTACACATTCACGAAATAGAGCAAAACCCTTAAATACATTATGTAAAAATTCTACAACTACAAGGCACATATAGATACATTTACCCTACAACTAAAGACTACACATTCTACTTAGGCGTACATAATACACACTCAAGAATAGACTATATATTTGTCTCACAGACATTGCTACCAATTGTGATCTCAGGTAAAATACACAATATAAATATCTCTAATCATGCACCAACCTTAGTCAATCTAAAACTGACAATACCCCAATGGAGTTATATTAACTGGACATTTGCGCTAATGAGGATTTCCAAACATTCCGAAAAACTAGTTGGGCAAAATATATAGATGACGCTATTGATCATTGGGATAATCCACAATTGCTATGGGCAGCAGTAAAACCAGTACTGAGAAGACAGATAACCTCATATTTAATCAAACAAAAAAGGTGCTACAATGAAAAATACAATATTCTACAAAAACAGTTGACAAAACATTATACAATTTTTAAAAACACAATAGAAGATAAAAATAAATACAAGAAACAAAACAACTTTTTGATACTTTATTAACAGAAAAAGCACATTGATACTTTAAGGCCATAAGCCACACAACAAACATTTTTACAGATATGGTAAAAAGAAAAAATCAGGTGAATTATTTAGCACAGAGCTAAAAGAAAAACATGCAGCACTTACATACAAAAGAAAAATTAAACTGAACATTTTAGGAAATACGAAAGTTTGAAATTTCTACAAGAAACCAATCTTCAAAAATTAACTGTTCAGGACTCTGGACGCACCTATAACAGAAAAAGAAATATCACACACAATATCACAATTTAAAAAAATGGGAAAATACCAGGACCAGATGGTCTCTCAGCAGAATTTTATAAACATTTAGTACTAGACATAACACCAATCCTGACCACCCTATACAACAACACCTTACTGGGTACCCCATTATGGCATGAAACTAATGTAGCCAGAATAATATTGATTCCTAAAGAAGGCAGAGACTTAATAGACCCAACCTCACACAGACCAATATAACTATTAAATCAAGACCTAAAAATATTGAGTAAAATAATGGCAGACCAATTACAAGAAATACTACCTACAATACTTACCGAACATCAAGTAGGATTCATCAAACAACGTCACCCAGTCCAGGCATTTCAGAAAAAAATAGCAACAGTCTGTTATATTAATCTTGAAAAAACCAAACATGGAATCTTAATAAACTTAGATGCGGACAAAGCTTTCAATAGAATATCACACACACATTTATGCCGACTGCTTAAATGCCAACATTTCGGTATTCACATAATCAATACATACAAAAACCTATATTCTACACCTACCACATTCCTATCAATTAACAACACCGACTCATTTCAGAAATACCGGTTCTTTTACAAATCATACAAAGATTCAGAAGACTTGCAGAACTTCAAATGGATTTAGGTAAATCAGAAGCTCTCCAATTACAACATTCAGAACCCATGGATTGGCTCCCACATTTTCCTTTTAAAAAAACCAAAACATTAAATACTTAGGATTCCTTTAGGAATCAAAATACCCTCACACCATAAAGACATGTATACATTAAACATAAGAAAGAAAATAGATGTCATACAACAGGAAACAGAACAGAGAAACCTTAACTCTGTGAATTCAAAGCGAGTGTGGGAGCTGCCAAGCGAGTGTTGCATGTGATCTAAGTGTTGCATGTGAATTAAGTGTAAAGCAGCGTTAAAAACTTAAGGCGTTGGTGTTTGCTGTGTATGATGGGAGTGCTGGGTTGCAAGAAGGGAGTAAGTCAAATACCTGACTGCTGTGTGTTCTGAGCGTTATCTGACAGACAAACAGCTTTTTCATTTCTCTGGGATAAAATAGTAGATACATTTCGTGCATTTATTTTCTTTTGTGAGAGTTTCTAAGGGGAATTTTTTTTAAAAAAAGTTAATAAGTGGTTGTTATTTTACTGCTGGTAGCAAACAGCATTTTTTCCCCACTTTCCCTCTGTCTGCTAATTAAGGGGGAGGTGTTAATCAGGTAAATTCTGATCAGGCTTTGTGTTCTGTGGTTTGAAACATTAACTCTGTGAATTGTGTTTCAGCAGTGTTAAAAACCTTAAGGCGTTTAAAACCAAAAAGGCGTTTGTAAGGAATTGCACTTGGGTGACTGTAAGTACCCAGTGAGTGCAAGTGGGTTTTCTGGTATTACTCAGTGTGTGTCTTGTCACATTTATGTGGCAGTTTCATGCAGTATTTAAATGTGAGAGATGTCAGTGGTTTTTCATCTTGGAATCTGAACTGCAGACTCTAAGGGGGGAACTTGCAGCACTGAGCGCAGCAGGAAATGAGGGGGGAGGAAAGGAGGCTCTCAGAGCAACCACTGGTAGGAGCTAGTGGAGTGGGGGGAGGAGAAGGGACAGTGGAGGCTAATGAGGGAGGAAAGTTTGTGACATGCAGGAGGGGAAGTAGGGGATAGAAGGGTATAGCTTGTCCAAATGGCAAATTCACCATTTTGGCTGAAGATGCTGGGGAGGAAAGCTCTGAATTGGTGTGTATCAGGCTGACTCTCAGAGCACCCTAGGAGGCAGTGGCTCTAATATGGGTAGTGGGGGGGGTGCAAGGAAGGAAAAGCAGGTTCTAGTTATAAGGGGGCTTCAATTCAATTATTAGAAAGGTAGATAGGGTAATCTGCCATAAGGACCCTTCATGCCGAACAGTCTGCTGCTTGCCTGGTGCTAGCATTTGGGGAAGACCTGGCAGTCTTGGCACACATAGGTACCAATGACAAAGTTAGAGGAGGTGGTGAATTCCTCAAGAACAATTTTTAAAAAAAACTAGGTGTAAAGTTGAGGGAGAGGACTTCCTAGGTAATTTTCTCAGAGATATTACCTGTGCCATGAGCAATTCTAAGAAGAGAGTGGGAACTTAGGGAGAGTAATTTAATTGGTATAGGGAGGAGGGTTTTGGGCTTTTGGAGAACTGGGCTGATTTCTCAGTCAGCTACAGGCTCTTTGCTAAGGGTGTGCTGCACCTCAATGATGATGGTGCAGCTGTTTTGGGGGAGAAGAAGGCTACACGGTTGGAAGAGACTTTAAACTAGGCGTGGGGGGGAGGTTCAGTAAAAGATTCAGTGGAAGACAGGTCCGATGAGATAGTAGGCAAAGGAAGGGAAAATGGGGAGGAGAATTGGTTGGGGTACTGTTATGGATAGGGAGTACCACATGTCATTTGTTGTATATGGTACCAGTATTAAATGTATGTTTGCAAATGCAAGGAGTCTGATTGGTAAAATAAGAGAGCTGGAGGTGTTGGTGCTGGAGGGAAAATATGATGTGATTGGTGTGGCCAAAACATGGCTGAATGAATCACATGACTGGGCAGTTAATATCAGCAGCTATACTTTGTTTCAATAGAAAAGGAGGAGGGGTATGACTGTTTGTTAGGCAGGATTTAAAAGCTTATATAAAGGAGGAGGTTATGTTAGAAAATGAGGGGGCAGAAGTCTTATGGGTAAAGTTCTTCACCAATTGTAAAGAGTCCAGCAAATTAATTGTAGGAGTATGCTATAGACCCCCTAATGTAAGTGAGGAGGAGGAGGCTAAGCTCATAGAAAAGACTACTAGTTTGGGTAAAGTACTGATAATGGGGGATTTTAATTACCCAGATATTGACTGGAGCAACAGTACTGCCAGATCAGTTAATGAGAACAAGTTTATAAACTTGTAGCATGATAATTTTATCATAGGCTATAATATGACAGCCTATAATTAAGTGTTTATGACACCGAACACATAAGGCTGTGGACACAATAAACTTTCTTCACTTTGAACTGTTCTCCTGGTGGAAGTTTGCCTTAATTGTTTTTCAGTTTGTCCGCTCCCCTTGCTGAGGGCTCAGGGCGGGGCACCTGGGCTACTTCCCCTATGTGGTGAGTAACCGCTTTACTTTTGGAGACCCTATACCACAGATGAAGCATGACAATTTTACGGTACAGGTTGTTGAGGAGCCAACCAGAAAAAAATGTATTCTGGATCTAGTGATCTCAAATGACCCAGAACATATAGCAATGTGCAAGTCATTGAACCCCTGGGTAATAGTGACCATAATGTGATATAATTTAATGTCTGGTGCAAAAAACAAGTATACACTGGGGCAACAAAAACCATGAATTTTAGAAAAGCTAATTTTAGTGCCTTGAGGGCTGCCCTTCAGTGCATTGATTGGGGCATTATGTTTTCAACTAAAAACACCCTTATGGAGTAAATGTAGAAGCACTAAGAATCATTCTATGCAGAGGGGATAAGACCTACAGGAACTACTGGCTTGTAAGGAAAGAGCTTTCCACCACACAAAGAAGAACTCCTGGACAGAGAAACGGATAGTTTGCCCCTGATAGTAGGTGTTTGACATGAGGGTTATATGACCATGGTTCCGTTTTAGGCGCAAATTCACTAAGCGCCGAAGCGCCGAACGCTAGCGTTAATTCACTAGCGTTTGGCATTTTTCGTTACTGCGCAAATTCACTAACGAACACTGGCATAGTTTCGCTAGTGTTACTTCGCACCCTTACGCCAGGCGAATTTTCGCTAGCGACGTAACTACGCAAATTCACTAACTTGCGCAGTGTACTGAACGCTACGTTTTACGCTAGACTTCCTTCGCCACCTCAGACCTGGCGAAGCGCAATAGAGTAGATAAGGATTGTTTAAAAAAAAAGCCCAAAAAACGCTGGCGTGTTTTCTACATGATGGGTGATAGGCTGAAAAAGATCGAAAATATTTTTGGGGCTCCCCTCCTTCCCCCCTACATTTCCTGACTCATGGCAACTTACCTAGACAGTGGGCACATGTGTAGGGCAAAATAAAATTTTTATTTGATGTTTTGAAGGTTTTCTAGGCATTTGTAGTGCTAATACGTGTTCCTCCATTGAAATTTGAATTTGGCGCCGTATGCAAATGAACCATCACTAGCGAAACTTCGCTTTGCTTGGCGAATTAACGCTAGCGCAACTTCGAAAACTTACACTACCCCTGTGCGCAACTTCAGATTTTAGTGAATTTGCGGAGCGCTGGCGAAAATACGCCTGGCGAAGTGTGGCGAAGTGCAGCGAAGTGCGGTGAAGTTGCGCCTGGCGCAACTTCGCATCTTAGTGAATTTGCCCCTTAGAGAGAGACAAATCTTTGCCTCCTATATTTAGAACACGCCCACGGATTGCATTTAGAAGGGGTTGGAGTCTCCAAGATAAAACTGATCCAGTACATTGATACCAGTCTGCCCCCACTAAATGTGGTTACCACAATCCAGGAATTGATGTTATAGGTGTCCTTCATGTTGTAATAACATGGTTGTCTAGTGGGAGGGGGTCGGCAGGGACGCCTGCCGCCCCCTCGGTGGGTATGCCCGCTGCAAGGTGCGTCCTCTTCTTCCTGAAGCTGTTTACTAGGGGGACCAAGCGGCGCGCCTCTGCACCTTTACTTTGGCGCATTCTCGCTGACGTGGTGACGTAAGCGCAGGGCCGCCATTAGAAATCACGGGGCCCCGTACAACAAAATTTTTGGGGCCCCCTGGGCCCCGCCCACACTGACGACCAAGCTCCACCCCATTTCCCGCCCACTCCACATCGCAGTTAAAAGACCACACAGACATCAGCGCTAAAAAAGTAACCCCCCCCACACAAGTTGTAAAAAGCTATTGATGGTCAGGGCCCCCTTATAAAAAATTGGGGCCCCAAAAAAAAAAAAATTTAAAATTTTTTTTTTTAAAAAAAAACATTGGTGGCAGGGGCCCCCTTACAAGTTAAAAACAAATTGGGGCCCCAAAAAAAAATTAAAAAAAAAAAACATTGGCGTCAGGGGCCCCCTTATAAGTTAAAAACAAATTGGGGCCCCAAAAAAAAATTTAAAAAAAAAAAAAATTTTTTTGAAAAAAAAAAAAAACATTGGCGGCAGGGGCCCCCTTATAAGTTAAAAACAAATTGGGGCCCCAAAAAAAAATTTGAAAAAAAAAAAAAATTTTTTTGAAAAAAAAAAAAAAAAACATTGGCGGCAGGGGCCCCCTTACAAGTTAAAAACAAATTGGGGCCCCAAAAAAAAATTTAAAAAAAAAAAAAATTTTTTTGAAAAAAAAAAAAAAAACATTGGCGGCAGGGGCCCCCTTACAAGTTAAAAACAAATTGGGGCCCCAAAAAAAATTTAAAAAAAAAAAAAAATTTTTTGAAAAAAAAAAAAAACATTGGCGTCAGGGGCCCCTTACGAGTTAAAAAAAAAAATTGGGGCCCCAAAAAAACATGTTTTAAAAAAAAAGATTGGTTGCAGGGGCCTATAGAATATTAAAATAATACATTGGTGGCCAGGAGATTAAAAAAAAAAAAATACACAAACTGGTGTTCAGTAGAATTGAACTCACGGCTTCAGTACTTCAACTTCACCTCCTTTCGTGACTTCGGGTCTTTTCACCGCTTCAGGACTTCGGCTTCGGCTGTTTTCGTGACTTCGGGTCTTTGCGCTGCTTCAGGACTTCGGCTGTTTTCGTGACTTCGGGTCTTTTCGGCGCTTCGTGACTTCGGCTTTTTCCGTGACTTCGGGTCTTTTCGGCGCATCGGCTTCGGCTTTTCGGCACTTCCGCATTCGGCAGCACAGAAGCAAGACGTACGGCTCGGGCGCTCGTAAGGGGGGCCCGGATCTTCAAAAAATGCAGCGCTGCCGGGCCCCCCTTCATGCCCGGGCCCGGTACGCTTGTCCCCCCTGTCCCCCCCTGATGGCGGCCCTGCGTAAGCGTACAAGGGGGCGCAAAGATTGAAAGTTAAAATGTGCACTTAGGCTGTAGTTCATTGCCCGTTATAGGTTTCCTCTGTGCTATCTAAGCTTCTGTATTTCTGCAATCTGATACTCTGTTGTGACCCCAGCCTGCTACTGACGATCCTGACTTCTGAATCCTGACCCCTGCCTGATAACCGACTCTGCTGTATCTGTATCCCTTTCTGATTGATCTCCTGGTTTGACCCTTGCCTGCCTGACTCCGTTTGTACTCTGCCTGCCCCGACCCTGCCTGATCTGATGCTTTCTGTCATACGCCTTGTACCGTGACCGCCTGCCCAAAAGACTTTGCTTTAGTTATGCCTTTGCTCGTTCAGAACCCCTCGCTTGGCAACTCTCTTAATAAGACCTGACGACATCCCATGAGCCGAGGGCTACTTCCGAGGTGAAAGGCGGCTGTTAAGAGCCGAGAACAGGGTGCTTAGCACTGGTTCTGAATTTAGGGTTCCGACCGTGTCACATGTACAGTATGGCGTGTAATCATCTGATTACAGGGCCTTTTTTTTAACTATGCACATACTGAAAAGTCCATACAGCTTAAGCATAGACTGACATGCACTTCCAAGTTTTTGGAATCAAATGCCTTTGTGGTCTTTTGTATGTAGGGAAAACTATAACGACCTTTCGTGAACGTATGGCCAATCACAGATGTTTAATCTGCTCGGCTCTGGAGACAGGAAAAGCAGACACCCCGTTGGCTTCCCACTTTTTGCTTAAGAAACATTCACTGGCGAGTTTACGCAACATGATCATTGATCATGTAACCCCTCTATGACAAGGAGGAGATAAGGAGAGATGAATACATAATTTAAATACTACAAGTCCATGTCAGATGAATGAATTAGTCTCCTACACACCTTTCTATTTACCATGAGGCATCTAGAGTGATTATTTTGGAGTAACTTTATATTAGCCAAGATCATTAGAATATGCTGTTTTGCTTGGATTAGTTATTGAATTAAATTAGATGTATTTTTTTATTAATACCTTAACATGAAAACAGAAGTATTTTGGGGGCTATTTGGCATCACCTGATAGTCGGTGACAGATGATTTGCTTTTTGACATTTGTAGCTTTTGGGTGCAGTGTTTTCACACTTTGGAGTTTTTCCTGGTATTTTTTGGTATAAGATTTTATACTTTATTTATGAATCTGTGGAGTATGGAATGCACCTTTAAATAAAAGAGCCTGTCTCACATGGATATCTGACAGTCAGCACAGATGAGGTGATTAAGTACATATACCCAATATTTGAATTGATCAATGGACATTGATTACAGGTAATGCTAGAATGCACATAAAAAATAAAACAAGTTAGGGACCGCCATTCAGGTTTACCTTGACGTGGTATGGTGGCTTATCAATTTTATGATCATAACTTTGTAACAAAATAACCCCTATTTGGGTACATATGCAATAGCATTTATTATACATATATATATATATATATATATATATATATATATATATATATATATATATATATATACTTTAAAGCCTTTAGAGTGCTCCCACAACCCTCCTGTTTTGATATTGTATATTTAGCCGGAAGATGTGGCATAGCTTCAGTGGTTGTAGCACCCCATACCCCCCCTTTAAACTAGTGGTGATCCTATGCTTTTAAAATTGGGCGTTTGTTTTGGGAATATCTCTCCTTTAAAAGCCTGATTGCTGGCTGGGGAGGATTTAGCCCTCAGTGAAAAAACAGCGTTCAATGGACATTGATTACAGGTAATGCTAGAATGCACATAAAAAATAAAACAAGTTAGGGACCGCCATTCGGGTTTACCTTGACGCCTTGACGTGGTATGGTGGCTTATCAATTTTATGATCATAACTTTGTAACAAAATAACCCCTATTTGGGTACATATGCAATAGCATTTATTATACTTTAGCCTTTAGAGTGCTCCCACAACCCCCCTGTTTTGATAATATATATATATATATATATATATATATATATATATATATATATATATATATATATATATATATATACAATTACAAGAGTCCTCAGCACTCAACCCATTATCAATATATTTAAGACAGAGACATTTTGTGCATACTGCTACTGAAAAATGCCTTACCCTTTAAACAAAACAGGGATTGTTTGTTCATATATTGCAATATGTTTAAGCTGGCCAACTACGTCAAAGTCATCCCATATCTGGCCAGTAGGGATGTCGCGGAATGTTCGCAAACGTTGCGCGACGTTCGCCATTTTGGGTTCGCCTTACCTGGCGCTTTTTTTTGACCTCTCACCCCAGACCAGCAGATACATGGCAGCTAATCAGGAAGCTCTCCCTCCTGGACCACCCCCACACCCCCTGGACCACTCCCCTTCCATATACAAACTGAAGCCCTGCAGCGTTTTTTCATTCTGCCTGTGTGTGCTTGCAAGAGCTAGTGTAGGGAGAGAGCTGTTACTGATTTCACTGATTTCTTTGAGGGACAGTTGATCTTGATACTGCTCTGTATTGGAGGGACAGAAGTCTGCAGGGATTTGAGGGACATTTTAGGTTAGGTAGCTTTGCTGGCTAGTAATCTACCTTCTACTGCAGTGCTCTGTATGTAGCTGCCTGCTGTGGGCACTGATCTCTTCTGATCTCATCTGCTGACTGCTGTAATAACCCAATAGTCCTTGTAAGGACTGCTTTTATTTTCTTTTTTGTTGTTTTACTTTGCTACTATAACAGCCCAGTGCTATTAGTCTAGCTGTGTTGGGGAGTGGGACTGGTGTGCTGCTGTGCTGCTCCTAGTAGTTCAGCAGCAGCAACCCGAGAATTTTTTTTTTTTTAATATACATATATTTTTTTTTCTTTTACTTATCTTACTGTTCTTTAACGTGTACAGTGCTGTTGCTGTTCTTCATAGTAGTGCACCAATAGTAGTGCACTTGCAATCATTATTTGCCCAGTGTGTTCTTCAAACAACAACCATCTAGCTGTGTGAGCTTGTTCACATTCTGTCTAAATATCAATAATAATACCGTCTCTAGAAACACCACCCGAGTGACGTTTTTCAGGCAGCAATAATATATTCCGTATCCACTGCTGTAGTAGTGTATACGTTGACCTTGTAGGCCTTGTTTGCCCAGTGTGTTCTTCATTTTCAAACAACTCCCATCTAGCTGTGTGAGCTTGTTCACATTCTGTCTAAATATCAATAATAATACCGTCTCTAGAAACACCACCCGAGTGACGTTTTTCAGGCAGCAATAATATATTCCGTATCCACTGCTGTAGTAGTGTATACGTTGACCTTGTAGGCCTTGTTTGCCCAGTGTGTTCTTTATTTTCAAACAACTCCCATCTAGCTGTGTGAGCTTGTTCACATTCTGTCTAAATATCAATAATAATACCGTCTCTAGAAACACCACCCGAGTGACGTTTTTCAGGCAGCAATAATATATTCCGTATCCACTGCTGTAGTAGTGTATACGTTGACCTTGTAGGCCTTGTTTGCCCAGTGTGTTCTTCATTTTCAAACAACTGCCATCTAGCTGCGTGAGCTTGTTCACATTCTGTCTAAATATCAATAATAATAACGTCTCTAGAAACACCACCCGAGTGACGTTTATCAGGCAGCAATAATATATTCCGTATCCACTGCTGTAGTAGTGTATACGTTGACCTTGTAGGCATTGTTTGCCCAGTGTGTTCTTCATTTTCAAACAACTGCCATCTAGCTGTGTGAGCTTGTTCACATTCTGTCTAAATATCAATAATAATACCGTCTCCAGAAACACCACCCGAGTGATGTTTTTCAAGCAGCAATAATATATTCCGTATCCACTGCTGTAGTAGTGTATACGTTGACCTTGTAGGCATTGTTTGCCCAGTGTGTTCTTCATTTTCAAACAACTGGCATTTAGCTGTGTGAGCTTGTTCACATTCTGTCTAAATATAAATAATAATACCGTCTCCAGAAACACCACCCGAGTAACGTTTTTCAAGCAGCAATAATATATTCCGTATCCACTGCTGTAGTAGTGTATACGTTGACCTTGCAGGCATTGTTTCAATTTGTTTGCCCAGTGTATTCTTCATTTTCAAACAACTGGCATTTAGCTGTGTGAGCTTGTTCACATTCTGTCTAAATATCAATAATAATACCGTCTCTAGAAACACCACCCGAGTGACGTTTTTCAGGCAGCAATAATATATTCCATATCCACTGCTGTAGTAGTGTATACGTTGACCTTGTAGGCCTTGTTTGCCCAGTGTGTTCTTCATTTTCAAACAACTGCCATCTAGCTGTGTGAGCTTGTTCACATTCTGTCTAAATATCAATAATAATACCATCTCCAGAAACACCACCCGAGTGACGTTTTTCAAGCAGCAATAATATATTCCGTATCCACTGCTGTAGTAGTGTATACGTTGACCTTGTAGGCATTGTTTGCCCAGTGTGTTCTTCATTTTCAAACAACTGCCATCTAGCTGTGTGAGCTTGTTCACATTCTGTCTAAATATCAATAATAATACCGTCTCCAGAAACACCACCCGAGTGACGTTTTTCAAGCAGCAATAATATATTCCGTATCCACTGCTGTAGTAGTGTATACGTTGACCTTGTAGGCATTGTTTGCCCAGTGTGTTCTTCATTTTCAAACAACTCCCATCTAGCTGTGTGAGCTTGTTCACAGTCTGTCTAAATATCAATAATAATACCGTCTCTAGAAACACCACCCGAGTGACGTTTTTCAGGCAGCAATAATATATTCCGTATCCACTGCTGTAGTAGTGTATACGTTGACCTTGTAGGCCTTGTTTGCCCAGTGTGTTCTTCATTTTCAAACAACTGGCATTTAGCTGTGTGAGCTTGTTCACATTCTGTCTAAATATCAATAATAATACCGTCTCCAGAAACACCACCCGAGTAACGTTTTTCAAGCAGCAATAATATATTCCGTATCCACTGCTGTAGTAGTGTATACGTTGACCTTGCAGGCATTGTTTCAATTTGTTTGCCCAGTGTGTTCTTCATTTTCAAACAACTGGCATTTAGCTGTGTGAGCTTGTTCACATTCTGTCTAAATATCAATAATAATACCGTCTCCAGAAACACCACCCGAGTAACGTTTTTCAAGCAGCAATAATATATTCCGTATCCACTGCTGTAGTAGTGTATACATTGACCTTGTAGGCATTGTTTGCCCAGTGTGTTCTTCATTTTCAAACAACTGCCATCTAGCTGTGTGAGCTTGTTCACATTCTGTCTAAATATCAATAATAATACCATCTCCAGAAACACCACCCGAGTGACGTTTTTCAAGCAGCAATAATATATTCCGTATCCACTGCTGTAGTAGTGTATACATTGACCTTGTAGGCATTGTTTGCCCAGTGTGTTCTTCATTTTCAAACAACTGCCATCTAGCTGTGTGAGCTTGTTCACATTCTGTCTAAATATCGATAATAATACCGTCTCCAGAAACACCACCCGAGTGACGTTTTTCAAGCAGCAATAATATATTCCGTATCCACTGCTGTAGTAGTGTATACGTTGACCTTGTAGGCATTGTTTGCCCAGTGTGTTCTTCATTTTCAAACAACTCCCATCTAGCTGTGTGAGCTTGTTCACAGTCTGTCTAAATATCAATAATAATACCGTCTCTAGAAACACCACCCGAGTGACGTTTTTCAGGCAGCAATAATATATTCCGTATCCACTGCTGTAGTAGTGTATACGTTGACCTTGTAGGCCTTGTTTGCCCAGTGTGTTCTTCATTTTCAAACAACTGGCATTTAGCTGTGTGAGCTTGTTCACATTCTGTCTAAATATCAATAATAATACCGTCTCCAGAAACACCACCCGAGTAACGTTTTTCAAGCAGCAATAATATATTCCATATCCACTGCTGTAGTAGTGTATACGTTGACCTTGCAGGCATTGTTTCAATTTGTTTGCCCAGTGTGTTCTTCATTTTCAAACAACTGCCATCTAGCTGTGTGAGCTTGTTCACATTCTGTCTAAATATCAATAATAATACCATCTCCAGAAACATCACCCGAGTAACGTTTTTCAAGCAGCAATAATATATTCCGTATCCACTGCTGTAGTAGTGTATACGTTGACCTTGCAGGCATTGTTTCAATTTGTTTGCCCAGTGTGTTCTTCATTTTCAAACAACTGCCATCTAGCTGTGTGAGCTTGTTCACATTCTGTCTAAATATCAATAATAATACCGTCTCCAGAAACACCACCTGAGTTGTTGTTGTTTTAAAAATAATGCCAGGCAAAGGCAGGCCGCCACGCAGAGGCACTAGGGGCCGTGCTGCTATGCTATCCTGTGGCCCTAGGAAATTGCACAGCACACCCCATCCTCTACCGTTTCTAACTTTACCACAACATCCTCATCCTCCACTGCTATGGGCACCCCACGTAACACTTCCTCCACCACCGGCGCCCCTTCTTCACTGGAGTCAGAGGAGTTATTTTCACATGAGTTTCTTGAACTGAGTGATGTGCAACCATTATTGGCAGAAGAAGATGAAGGAGATGAGGACGTTACACCAGATTTAATTCTGGCAGAGAACACAACAGAGATGGACATAATGAGTGATGAGGAGGTCCCCGCTGCTGCTTCCTTCTGTGAGCTGTCAGAAGAAATTGATGCATCTGAGGAGAATGAGGATGAGGAGATTGATGTTTTGTGGGTGCCCAGTAGAAGAGAGCAAGAGGAGGATAGTTCAGATGGAGAGACGGAGAGTCAGAGAGGCAGGAGGAGAATAAGACTTAGAAGAAGCAGGGAGGACAGCTCGCAGGGAACAGTAGGGCAACAACATGTATCGGCACCTGTGGTCAGCCGGCCAACGCACCCGCCATTGCCGCCAACGCCGCCAACTTCTACTGTTACCGCCAGATTGCCAGCTTCAAAAAGGTCAGCAGTGTGGGATTTTTTTAATGTGTGTGCCTCTGACAAAAGCGTTGTAATTTGCAATGAGTGCAGTCAGAAACTGAGTCTTAGGAAGCCCAACAGCCACATAGGTACAACTTCTATGCGAAGGCACATGAACGGCAAGCACAAAGCACTTTGGGAGCAACACCTCAAAGGCAACAGGCAAACTAAAAGCCACCCTCCTTCTGGTCCAGCATCTTACTGCTCTACCTCTGCTGTCCTTGACCCGTCTGAACCACCCTCCACTCCGCCTTCCACCTTGACCACCAGTTCCCATTCCCAGTCATCTGCCCCCAGCCAAGTTTCTGTGAGGGCCATGTTTGAGCGTAAGAAGCCAATGTCTGCGAGTCACCCCCTTACCCGGCGTCTGACAGCTGGCTTGTCTGCACTCTTAGCCCGCCAGCTTTTACCATACCAGCTGGTGGACTTTGAGGCCTTCCGCAAATTTGTAGCAATTGGGACACCGCAGTGGAAGGTACCCAGCCAGGGGCGTAACTACAGAGGAAGCAGACCCTGCGGTTGCAGGGGGGCCCAGGAGTGTAGGGGGCCCAGTGAGACCCTAATTAATTAGCAATTTTAATATATCTTGGTAAAATAGGCCAATTTATAAATATTTTGGGGCCCTAATTTGAATTTGCTATGGGGCCCAGTAACAACTAGTTACGCCACTGTACCCAGCCGCAATTTTTTTTCAAAAAAGGGAATACCACACCTGTACCACCATGTGCAGAGCCAAGTCACCGCATCTCTGTCACTTAGTGTTGGGCCAAAGGTCCATATGACTACTGACGCATGGTCCTCCAAGCATGGTCAGGGCAGGTATGTCACCTACACTGCCCACTGGGTGAACTTGGTTATGGCTAGGAAGCAGGGATTGTGTGGCTCAACAACAACAGTGGAGTTGGTGTCACCGCCACGGATTGCACGCGGTTCTGCCACCACCTCTACTCCTCCTTCGCTCTCTACCTCATCTTCTTCCTCTTCTTCCTCCTCTGCTGCTGGGTCCTCCTCCTCCACACCTGTGCACCCCCAGCTCCCCCTAGGCTATTCGACGTGCCAGGTACGCCGTTGTCATGCTGTCTTGGGGATTAGGGATGTAGCGAACGTCGGAAAAAAAGTTTGCGAACATATTCGCGAACTTGCGCAAAAATGCGAGCGGTTCGCGAACGGTTCGCGAACCCCATAGACTTCAATGGGAAGGCGAACTTTAACATCTAAAAAAGACATTTCTGGCCAGAAAAATGATTTTAAAGTTGTTTAAAGGGTGCAACGACCTGGACAGTGGCATGCCAGAGGGGGATCAAGGGCAAAAATGTATCTGAAAAATCTGCCTGTGTGTGCTTGGAAGAGATAGTGTAGGGGGAGACCTGTTAGTGATGCTAGATGGCAGTTGGTTGAATAACACACTGGGCAAAAAATGCCTACAGGGCAAATAATGCCTAAAAGGTCAACTTATACACTACTACAGCGGTAGTAAAATAAAAAAAAGTAAAATAAAAAAAAAATGAATATTAAAAAAAAAAAAAATTAAAGTTGGTGCTGCTGAACTACTAGGAGCAGCAGATTAGCACACCAGTCCCACTCCCCAACACTGCTAGACTAATAGCACTGGGCTCTTATAGTAGTAGTAGTAGTAAAACAACAAAAAAATAAATAAAAGCAGTCCTTACAAGGACTACTGTTATTGCAGCAGTCAGCAGATGAGATCAGAAGCAGGACAGCTGCCCACTGCAGTTACATACAGAGCACTGCAGTAGAAGGTAGATTACTAGCCAGCAAAGCTACCTAAGCTTAAATGTCCCTCAAACCCATGCAGACTTCTGTCCCTCCAATAACAGAGCAGTATCAAAACGATTACTAGCCAGCAAACTTTCAACTGTCCCTGAAATCACTAACAGGCAGCAGCTCTCTCCCTACACTATCTCTTCAGCACACACAGGCAGAGTGAAAAAACGCTGCAGGGCTTCGGTTTTTATAGGGAAGGGGAGTGGTCCAGGGGAGAGCTTCCTGATTGGCTGCCATGTACCTGCTGGTCTGGGGTGAGAGGGCAAAAAAAAGCGCCAACAATGGCGAACCCAAAATGGCGAACGTCGCGCGACGTTCGCGAACTTCCGGCGAGCGCGAAGACCCGATGTTCGCGCGAACAAGTTCGCCGGCGAACAGTTCGCGCCATCCCTATTGGGGATGACGTGCCTGGAAAGCAGAAATCATACCGGATCTGTACTCCTGTCATCTCTGCAGTCACAGGCCGATCGGTGGCTGACCCCACACCAACTGAAGATCGGAAAAGTGGTGTGTGACAACGGAAGCAATCTGTTGGCAGCACTGAGACTGGGCAATTTAACACATGTGCCCTGCATGGCACATGTTCTGAATTTAATAGTCCAACGTTTTGTCTCGAAGTACCCAGGATTCTAGGACGTTCTCAGGCAGTCCAGGAAGGTGTCGGCCCATTTCAGACGGTCCTACACAGCCATGGTACGCCTTGCTGACATTCAGCAGCGGTACAACATGCCAGTCAGGCGTTTGATTTGCGACAGCCAGACTCGGTGGAATTCAACGCTCCTCATGTTGGAACGTCTGCTGCAACAACAAAGAGCCGTCAACGAATACCTGTTTGAACTGGGTGGTAGGACTGGATCTGCAGAGCTGGGGATTTTTTTCCCCCGTTACTGGGTGCTTATGCGCGATGCCTGCAGGCTCATGCGCCCTTTTGAAGAGGTTACAAAGATGGTCAGTCACACCGAAGGCACCATCAGCGACCTAATACCCTTTGCTTTCTTCCTGGAGCGTGCTGTGCGATGAGTGACAGATGAGGCTGTAGACCAGCGTGACGAGGAGCAGGAAGCGCACGATTTCTGGTCGGAATCACCAGAACGAACCCAGGCACCTGCTGCAACGCAGGGAGAGGTGTCAGAAGTGGAGTCAGAGGAGGAAGGTGGCTTTGTGGAGGAGGAGGACCAACAGGAGCAGGCTTCCCAGGGGGCTAGTGGTGACCTTTTGGGGACCCCTGGTCTTGTACGTGGCTGGGGGGAGGAGACCGTGGATGATGCAGTCCTTGATAACGAGGAAGCAGAGATGGATACCGCTGCATCCAACCTTGTGAGAATGGGGTCTTTCATGCTGTCATGCATGTTGAAGGACCCCCGTATCAAGAGGCTTAAGGAGAAGGACCTGTACTGGGTGGCAACGCTACTAGACCCTCGGTACAAGCATAAAGTGGCAGAAATGTTACCAACATACCACAAGTCCGAAAGGATGCTGCATTTACAAACCAGCCTGCAAAACATGTTGTACAATGCTTTTAAGGGTGATGTCACTTCAGGAACTCATCAACATTCCAGGGGCAGAGGTGCCAGTAATCCTGCCACGAGCGCACCTGCAAGGACAAAGCACTTTGGCCACTCTGTAACATCAGACATGCAAATGTTTTTCAGTCCAAGGCAGCGCCAGAACCTTTCTGGATCCACCCTCAAAGAACGCCTCGACCGGCAGATAGCGGACTACCTGGCATTAACTGCAGATATCGACACTCTGAGGAGCGATGAACCCCTGGACTACTGGGTGCGCAGGCTTGATCTGTGGCCAGAGCTGTCACAATTTGCCATGAACCTCTTGTCTTGCCCCGCCTCAAGTGTCCTCTCAGAAAGGACCTTCAGTGCAGCAGGAGGGATTGTAACTGAGAAGAGAACTCGCCTAGGTCACAAAAGTGTGGATTACCTGACCTTTATTAAAATGAATGAGGGGTGGATCTCGGAGGGCTACTGCAAGCCGGAAGACTTGTTCTGAGTTTCTGACTCCCCATGCAGCTGTCCTTCTCTGCACGCCTCATGACTCCACACACAGCTGTCCTTTAGCGTCCTCCTCCCTCCACCACCGTTACAAACTAGGGTGCAAACCCTACTGGTTTAATTTGAATCCAGGTAAATCCTGAGTTTTTCTGGCCTCTGTGCTTCAGTGGCTGTGACAAAAAAAAATGAATATTTTCAGCATTTATATGGCATATTGTTTCTGGCCTCTGTGCTTCAGTGGCTCTGACAAAAAAAAATGAATTTTTTCAGCATTTATATGGCATATTTTTTCTGGCCTCTGTGCTTCAGTGGCTGTGACAAAAAAAATGAATTTTTTCAGCATTTATATGGCATATTTATTCTGGCCTCTGTGCTTCAGTGGCTGTGACAAAAAAAAGGAATATTTTCAGCATTTCTATGGCATATTTTTTCTGGCCTCTGTGCTTCAGTGGCTGTGACAAAAAAAAGGAATATTTTCAGCATTCATATGGCATATTTTTTCTGGCCTCTGTGCTGCAGTGGCTGTGACAAAAAAAAAGGAATATTTTCAGCATTTATATGGCATATTTTTTCTGGCCTCTGTGCTTCAGTGGCTGTGACAAAAAAAAGGAATATTTTCAGCATTTATATGGCATATTGTTTCTGGCCTCTGTGCTTCAGTGGCTGTGACAAAAAAAAGGAATATTTTCAGCATTTATATGGCATATTTTTTCTGGCCTCTGTGCTTCAGTGGCTGTGACAAAAAAAAGGAATATTTTCAGCATTTATATGGCATATTTTTTCTGGCCTCTGTGCTTCAGTGGCTGTGACAAAAAAAAGGAATATTTTCAACATTTATATGGCATATTGTTTCTGGCCTCTGTGCTTCAGTGGCTGTGACAAAAAAAAGGAATATTTTCAGCATTTATATGGCATATTTTTTCTGGCCTCTGTGCTTCAGTGGCTGTGACAAAAAAAAGGAATATTTTCAGCATTTATATGGCATATTTTTTCTGGCCTCTGTGCTTCAGTGGCTGTGACAAAAAAAATGAATTTTTTCAGCATTTATATGGCATATTTTTTCTGGCCTCTGTGCTTCAGTGGCTGTGACAAAAAAAAGGAATATTTTCAGCATTTATATGGCATATTTTTTCTGGCCTCTGTGCTTCAGTGGCTGTGACAAAAAAAAGGAATATTTTCAGCATTTATATGGCATATTGTTTCTGGCCTCTGTGCTTCAGTGGCTGTGACAAAAAAAAGGAATATTTTCAGCATTTATATGGCATATTTTTTCTGGCCTCTGTGCTGCAGTGGCTGTGACAAAAAAAAGGAATATTTTCAGCATTTATATGGCATATTTCTTCTGGCCTCTGTGCTTCAGTGGCTGTGACAAAAAAAATGAATTTTTTCAGCATTTATATGGCATATTGTTTCTGGCCTCTGTGCTTCAGTGGCTGTGACAAAAAAAAATGAATATTTTCAGCATTTATATGGCATATTTTTTCTGGCCTCTGTGCTTCAGTGGCTGTGACAAAAAAAAATGAATATTTTCAGCATTTATATGGCATATTGTTTCTGGTCTCTGTGCTTCAGTGGCTGCGACAAAAAAAATTATATTGTTAGCATTTATATGGCATATTTTTTCTGGCCTCTGTGCTGCAGTGGCTGCGACAAAAAAAAATTAATATTTTCAGCATTTATATGGCATATTTTTTCTGGCCTCTGTGCTTCAGTGGCTGCGACAAAAAAAAATTATATTGTTTGCATTTATATGGCATATTTTTTCTGGCCTCTGTGCTTCAGTGGCTGCGACAAAAAAAAATTATATTGTTAGCATTTATATGGCATATTGTTTCTGGCCTCTGTGCTTCAGTGGCTGCGACAAAAAAACCCATAATTTTTCAGGAAAGTACACATGCCTAATTTTTCAGGGCTCTGCAACAGTGGCAAAATCGCATCTTTTATGGTCACCGCAGGTGATCAATAAAGTAGACCAAAACTGGGCTCACACTGCAGAATCTGTGTTTTTTGGTTCGCTTCACTGTACATTGAATTACCTCTGCCTGACCGTGCACGTGCGCACAAGCACGGTGACTGCTAAACACACCACTACAGAAATATTGCCACCAACAGGACGAACATCCTGGAGGTGAAAAGCTCAACTAGTAATTAACAACTATTATTTGCTCACTTGACGGTATCATTCATTAAAGCTCTTTGCGTTCTTTTGCGTTGCAGTAAGCGCCGCGTTTCGTCTTTGCGTGTGAACAGGCTGTAACCTTTACACGACTTGATTGGCATGTAGACGCCGGACGTTTTAAAGCATTTTATTACACAGGTTTAGAAATGTAGTGTGATTTCTGCCCTTTACAGCACAAAACGCAGCGCTGTGTCAACAATGTATTTTTCACATACATTTTTGCCCTTGATCCCCCTCTGGCATGCCACTGTCCAGGTCGTTGCACCCTTTAAACAACTTTAAAATCATTTTTCTGGCCAGAAATGTCTTTTTTAGCTTTTAAAATTCGCCTTCCCATTGAAGTCTATGGGGTTAGCGACGTTCGCGAACCGTTCGCATTTTTGACGCAAGTTCGTGAATATGTTCGCAAACTTTTTTTCCGACGTTCGCTACATCCCTGTTGGCCAGTGCTACACTTAATTTTCATCTGATTCATTAAGAATTCTATTGCTTCATTATACATTTTATAAAGGGACGACTACGTTTTACATGCAACTTACTAGCTGCTTTCAAAGTAAAACTCCCAAACTTGGCTGCCCTGACTATAGTTGGAGAGGGTGGGAGCTACAACATGGAGCTGGTCACTGCTCCTGTATAACTATAACAAACAAGGGAAAGTTGTGCTCACCACTAGTTTTTAAAACCATTAGGCGGGGGTGCAACAAGGCTGTGACCAGAAAATATATTGCAATATATGGACAAACAATCCCTGTTTTGTTTAAAGGGTAAGGCATTTTTCATTAGCAGTATGCACAAAATGTCTCTGTCTTAAATATATTGATAATGGGTTGAGGACTCTTGTAATTGTCTATATGTATTTTGTGGTCACAGCCTCATTGCACCCCCGCCTAATGGTTTTAAAAACTAGTGGTGAGCACAACTTTCCCTTGTTTGTTATATATATATATATATATATATATATATATATACACACAGAGCTGAAAGTTATAAATGTTACTAAAATGTTCTTATATTTGATGTTACTGTATGACTACAAAACTTGGTTAATTTTTTAAAAGATTTGTACATTTGTAACACAATATCTATTATGACATAAATATAAATAAAAGCATATTTTAAAAAAAGAAGCTTTAAAGATAGAGATTCAAACTACAAAATTCTAAGTTTTATTGTCATAAGGGGATCATATAATAATCTCTCTAATGCTTTATTTACCAGTAGGTCTTTCCAGCTGACACGAGGTCACCCATTCCGATTAGAAGAAAAGAGGTTCCGCCTAAATATTCGGAAGGGGTTTTTTACAGTGAGAGCTGTGAAGATGTGGAATTCTCTCCCTGAATCAGTTGTACAGGCTGATACATTAGATAGCTTTAAGAAGGGGTTGGATGGCTTTTTAGCAAGTAAGGGAATACAGGGTTATGGGAAATAGCTCATAGTCCAAGTTGATCCAGGGACTAGTCCGATTGCCATTTTGGAGTCAGGAAGGAATTTTTCCCCCTCTAAGGCAAATTGGAGAGGCTTCAGATGGGTTTTTTGCCTTCCTCTGGATCAACTGGCAGATAGGTAGTTAATATATAAAAAAAAAAGGTTGAACTCGATGGACATGTGTCTTTTTTCAACCTTACTTACTATGTTACTATGTTACTATGTCATAAGTACAGAGTACATTGTACACAGTACAATGAAATTCTTACTTGATTGCCTTCTTTACAGAATAGACAATTAGCACAGTGCAACATTACAATAAGAAAATAAAGTTGCAAAAAAGTTATGTTTACTCTACCCATATAAAATAGTTACAAAAAGGTCTTTTTTTTTTCTTAATACAGTAAAGTTACAAGAGGTTTATCTATTTTAGTTAACATGTACTATTATAAAAATGACCATAACCATAAATATAATTGTAAAATGTAGTATTGAACATTCTTTAGCATTTGCAGTGTACAGTATAGAGATTCAATCTTCAAAATGTAAAGTTTTATTGTCATAAGTACAGAGTACATTGTACACAGTACAATGAAATTCTTCTTACTTGATTGCCTTCACAGACTTGACAATTAGTACAGTGCAACATTATAATAAGAAAATAAAGTTGCAAAAAAGTCCTGTTTACCCATATACAATAGGTATATATTTTTTCTAAATACAGTAAAGTTACAAGAGGTTTGCCTATTATCAAAATGACCATAACCATAAATATAACTGTAAAATTTAGCGTTGAAGATTCTTTAGCATTTGCAGTGTACAATATATTAGCAATATTGCACATATTGTAAGTGTGTTGAAACCACTGCTAAGCATATATTTCACATTGTATTGAATGTTATGAGCATTTATTATTGCACATTTCAAAAAGTCTCTATGTGTCACTTGTTACATAAGTCTGTGTGATGCAGTCTGAAAGCACTGGGGTAAAACCTTTCCCTGAATCTAACCATGCATGTGTGGATTGACCTGAGTCTTCTGCCAGAGGGAAGGAAAGAGAAAAGTGGCAGTGCAGGATGACTACAGTCCTTCATGATATGCTATTAAAGGTTCTGGAAAAATGTATCAGTATAGCTGGAAAAATGTATCAGTAAAATTAAACTATATTGTTTATTTTGTTGATGACTGAAAGTATAAAATTATAATTTTTGTGGATGTTATATGCTTTTTAGCAATAAAAATGATATTTTTACAGTCATATGAAAAAGTTTGGGAACCCGTCTTAATTCTTTGGAGTTTTGTTCATCACTGGCTGAGCTTTCAAAGTAGCAACTTCCTTTTAATACAGTATATAACATGCCTTATGGAAACAGTAGTATTTCAGCAGTGACATAACGTTTATTGGAGTAACAGAAAATATGCAATATGCATCATAACAAAATTAGACAGGGCATCCCAACAGAGATATTACATTAATACTTATTTGAGCCTCCTTTTCAAATGTAACAACCTCTAGATGCCTTCTATAGCCTTTGATGAGTGTCTGGATTTTGGATGGTGGTAGTTTTGACCATTCATCCATACAAAATTTTTCCAGTTCTAAGAGATACTTACTAGGGTTGCACCGAATCCAGGATTCGGTTCGGGATTCGGCCAGGATTCGGCCTTTTTCAGCAGGATTCAGATTCGGCCAAATCCTTGTGTCAGGCCGAACCGAATCTGAATCCTAATTTGCATATGTAAATTAGGGGCAGGTAGGGAAATCACGTGACTTTTTGTCACAAAAGAAGATTTTTTTCCACTTTTTCCTTTCCTATCCCTAATTTGCATATGCAAATTAGGGTTCGGATTCGGTTCGGTATTCGGCCAAATTACAAATAGTGGATTTGGTGGATCCCTAATACTTACCAGCTGCTCCGACGAAATGGACAAGATGGCGGTGCACAGGAAGTCCACACGGCAAAATGTGCGCAGCGTCATGATGCCAGCGTGTCAAAACGTGTGCAACGTCATGACGTCGGCAAATCAAAGAGTGCAGCATCAAAGTGCAACATCAGCACGTGATGCATGAGGTCATTGCGCTCGTTTGGTGCAAAAATCCACCTATAAAAGACGCCAGAGACTTGCAGACCTTGCCCAATAATAGGTTCAACTTATTGTGTTACTGGGTGTGATTTACTTCTCCTGATCTTGATTCCTGTTATTGACCTTGGCTTGTTATATCAATAAGAACCTTGCTGCCTGAACTGACCATTTGCCTGGACTTGATTATTCTTCTTCTTCAACACTTTGGATACCGTGAACTGTGTTGGACTTGCTGCTTCCTCCTAGGTCGCAAATCCTAGCAGAGTCTTCGGGCCCTGACAGTATAATTGGGCCATGGACCCTTCTGAGGAAGCCCAACCAGATTTTTGTAGGGCATTTTGTGGATTGGCATCCCGCATGGAGGCCTATGAGGCCTGACAATTGCATTTTGGCCAAGCCCCAGAAGCCATTCTGGACAAGTTCACTTTTTCCTCTTCTTCTCCATCTTCTGACAAACCTATGCAAATAGGAGGCCCTCACCTGTCTTCGAACAAGAGAAACAGAGAAGATGTGCTGCCGGTTTATGTCTGTACTGCGGGGGCAAGCTAATTTTGCCTACAACTTGGGGGGGGAGACTGACCAGGGTAGAAATTATCCTTTTCCCAGGCTTCTCACAGACTTTTCCTTCCCATACAGCTTCAAGTTGCTTCAAGAGTGATCCATGTGCAAGCCTTCCTTTATTCCAGTGCAGCTGGGAATTTCATGGATCAAACTTTGCTGTACACCATGCCATACACCATGCCATACCCCTGCAAGCCTTGTCCATACCCCTACAAGTTCTGACCATTGATGATAGACCCTTGTCTACTACTCTCATTTCTAAGTCTTCACTGGCACTACCCTTTAAAGTTGGCTCTCTTCACAATGAAAGACTGTTTTTCCTCATCATCGATTACCCTTCCACACCAGTAGTTTTGGGGTTATCTTGGTTGCGCCTCCACAATCCAGTTATCGATTGGTCTGAAGTTCAGATATCCCATTGGAGTGCCTCGTGTCAACAGAATTGTCTTTCTCCCAACACTCTTCTGAAAGTGGCCACTGCTGCTGTAGATCTTCTGCTTATCAAGACTTTTCGGATGTGTTCAACAAGATGTCTTGTGCATCTGCCTCCTCGAGGACACACTTACCCCCTCTCTCCTTCTGAAACTAAAGCTATGAAGGAGTATATCCAAGAAAATCTTCAGAGAGGATTCATTTGTCCTTCGTCTTCACCTGCTGGAGCAGGATTTTTCTTTGTAAAGAAAAAAAATAGCAGTTTACGACTGTGCTGTTTATACCTTATCTGATGGCATTGTAATGTTAGGTTGTATGCATTAGTATTGGTTTAGCTGTTATGTGCTGCCACCTAGTGGACAATTTTAGGATAGCTGCCCACATGTTAATTAGACTTGTCATTCAAGGTTAAGCCTTCCCACTAAAGTTCGCAGGAAGTAGAGGAGAATCCATTTTGAACACACACAGACTGCTCACAAGCAGAGGGACAGACCTCCTTAGGATCTTTCACTTTTACACAGGCCCCTGGTTACATAACCATCTGTAAGTAAGATGATATGTTTCCTGTATGTGTTTACATGTGTGTATATGCTGTACAGGTTGTGATGCAATGTTATTATGTTTTACAGTTTTACAAATAATAAAATAAGAACCCATATAAGAATAAAGCATTCAAGTTTATTCAACTCACAGAGCATTCTGAGTATTCTTTGCTGAGTCTTATGTGGAGTGTGTTAAGCTGGCTGGTTAACCTATTTTACGCAAAGGCACAGTATAGTGTGGAAACAGTACAGTAAAAAGACGGTTGCTGCAGACCTGCATACAGAAGTGACTGCGTTCCAAACATGAGTCTGAAATCAGGGAAGAAGTACATGCCTGAGTATGGGCCCCCCATGAGACAGCATGGCAGGGAGAAAGCTAGCGCCCAGCAAGATGAGTTATCGTCACATGTGTCAAAATCATCTAGGTCTAGCAAGATGTCTTCAGCAAGTTCCCTAGCACTCAAAGCACGAGCAAAGGCAGAGGCCGCACTTGTACAGCTAGCCTTTGCAGAAAAAGAAGCTAGTGTGAAAAGAACAATCGCAGAAAAGCAGGCTAGCATGAAACGAGAAAAAACAGAAAAAGAACGAGAAATGGCAGAAAAGCAGGCTAGCATGAAACGAGAAATCGCAGAAAAGCAGGCTAGCATGAAACTAGAAAAAGCAGAAAGAGAACGAGAAATGGCAGAAACAGAACTGCAAATTCTGCAGTGTCAGAGAGAAGCCGCCGCAGCAGCTGAAGCCGCGGCCTACCTAGAAACATATTCATCAGAGAGTGAGGGTACCCATGAAGGTCCAGAAGTGCCAGAAAAACCTCTTTCCTCTGCAGAACATGCAAGCGAGTATGTTCAGTGGGTTACTAGTATGCCAACTACTGTACGATCGATTAAAACTGAGCCAGCGGAAGTATACAGGCCTAAGCCAGCAGAAGCAAACGTACCTAAGCCGGCAGAAGTTACAAGTACACCAAAGCAGCGCTACAGCGCCAGTGACATCAAACCAGCTAGAAAATATCCAGCAGAATACCCTAGAGACAGAATTCAGAGATTCCCATTGCCTCAGCCTAAAGATTGTGCGCCTGAGCAACAATGCATACAAGATATCACTAAATATCTGCTACGCAAAGAAGCAGTTAACTCAAGCTTCATTAAGTTTGATGACTCCCCTGAAAATGACTGGGCTTGGAAGTCCTCCTTCCTGAATGCAACCAGAGATTTGAACCTTTCAGCCTCAGAGATGCTTGACCTGATGTTAAAATGGCTAGGTACTGAGTCGGCCTAACATGCAAAAAGTATGCACAGGGTGCATTTGTTTAACCCTTCAACAGGTCTTGATATGGCTTGGCAGAGACTAGAGAAAAAATATGGCTCACCTGAAGTAATTCAGCGAACATTACAAAAAAGGTTAGAGGCCTTCCCCAAGCTGACCAACAAAGATACCAAAAAACTAGAACAATTGGGAGATCTTCTTCTGGAGATAGAATGCGCTAAAGAAGAAGGATATCTGAGAGGTCTAACATACTTGGACAATGCTATTGGTCTCAATCCCATAGTGGAGAAACTACCATACCACATGCAATTAAAGTGGGCATCTGTTAAACAGAAGCAGAATATCTATAAGATATTGATGTTCTGGTACCATACCCCGCAACAGTTACACAAATTTTTCCCTGATCATCCGGATGTCTGTTGGAGAGGATGTGGGGAGGTAGGCTCGCTCCAACATATTTTTTGGTCTTGTCCTATTTTACAACATTTTTGGGAAGAGGTGACGAAGCTACTGAGCTTGGTATTGGGTCAGCCAGTTGTGCAGGACATTCCTACTTTTATACTTGGGAAACCGCTTCCCAATATCCGACGGACAGCTCAGAAATTAGTGAACCACATACTGACGGCGGCTCGCCAGGCAATTGCAGCGAAATGGAAGATGTTTCAACCACCTACCTTGGCTGAAGTACTTACTAGAGTGGAATCAAATAGGACTTTCGAATCTAGGATTGCTTACATCCGGAACACTATGCCGCAATTTCTGGAAATATGGTCTCTTTGGGACCTGCGGAATGTAACTTAGTTGTAGAGTCTCTTGTTCATTATTGAAACCAAACCAGGCAAGGGAGTCCTGGTCTATGACCCTAGCCCTGTTCTATACATTTTCTGTACATTCTCTTGACTGGTCTGTTTTTTCCAATTTGGTCATCATGTTGGTTCTCCGTTTGTCTCCAATATGTAAACATTGGCTGGCACGTCTATATATATATATACTTGTGTATGGATGCATTGCATATGTCTTTACATGTATCTTATTTTGTATATTGCTGATCCACTCATTTTCTTTTTCTTTTTTTTTTCTTTTTGAATGCTTCTTTTCTTTGTTATTATTTTTTTTTTTTGAAAAAATTTCAATAAAACTATAAGTTACAAAAAAAAAAAGTGGGCATCTGTTGGAACTAAGTATAAAACAGAAACAGAAGAAGATTTTCCCCCTTTCTTTGTGTTTTCCAGGTCTGTGCAGCAGCAAGCACAGATGAAGAACGACCCCAGCTTTGCCTTTTACAGCAACAGTGATCAACCGCCTAAACCTGAAAGGCCTTCCAGATACCACGGTAAGACCTCTGTGTCCACACACAATACATTCATCCCTACGAGAACCTTGCACTCTCAAACCTGCAGCAAGGAGGGCAGTATAGAGAGCCCTGATAGACAATGTTCAATTCCCCGAAAGCCCCATCCTTTAAAAAGGTGCAAAGGATTCAGAGGCAAACCTATTGGTAAAAGAATGTATTTTCTCAGACAGAACGGCATCTGCTTCAAGTGCTGTGAATCCACCAAACACATAGCCAGAGACTGTAAAATATCAGTGAAGTGCTCAGAATGTGGCAGTGAGAAACACATTGTAGCCTTACACCCTGACTCACCTGCGCCACCAGCAGAGACTGTACAAGCAGAGACAGATCACGGGAGCCTAGTGACAGCTCATCTCCTCCAGTAATGTCTAAGTGCACTGAAATCTGTGGCACAGGTAAGAGCTTTCGATCATGCTCTAAAATATGTTTAGTGACTGTTTTCCCCTCTGGACATAGAGAGCGAGCAGTGAAAATGTACACAGTTCTCGAAAGCAACCGATCTCTTGCAAAGTCAGACTTTTTCAACATCTTCAACATTAAAACTACTGTAGCTCCATACACTTTAAAGACTTGTGCAGGCATTACAGAAACTGCAGGCAGAAGAGCCACAAACTTTATTGTTGAATCCTTTGACAGAAAAACACAGCTCCCTTTACCTACATTAATAGAATGTGACATGTTACCAGATGACAACGAAGAAATCCCTTCTCCAGAAGTAGCTTATTACCATCTCCATCTCCGTTCAATTGCTAAACTCATACCAGCTATTGATCCTGAGGCCTCCATACTTTTACTCTTAGGAAGAGACATTTTACAAGCACACAAGGTGCATGAGAAAATCAATGGTCCCTTTAATGCCCCTTATGCACAGTGACTTGAATTAGGATGGGTAATAGTAGGAGAAGTTTGCCTGGGATCTACACACCAGACTAATAGCGTCAGTACTTTAAGAACTTCTGTGTTACCGAATGGGCGTACCACCTCATTGATCCCATGTCAGAACAGGCTCATAGTCAAAGAAAGTTTTGATAACCTAACACATTTCAGTGACCCTTCCTTGTGCAGCCAAGAAGACATCAGCTTCAATCCAGAGACTGATAAACTGGGAACAACAGTGTTTCAAAAATCAAAAGATGATGACAAGCAAGATCTATCCATAGAAGATCAAGCGTTTCTTCAGATCATGGACAAAGACACCCATCAAGATGACAGCCACATCTGGGTCGCTCCATTGTCTTTTCGTACACCCAGACATAAATTGCCTTCCAACAGAGAGCAAGCCATGATACGTCTCGCCTCACTTCGCAGAACTCTGCATGGTAAGCCAAGAATAAAATGAGACTTCACAGAATTCATTAAAAAGATGCTGGACAATGATCACGCTGAGATTGCAAGACCACTGGAACAAGGTAAAGAACACTGGTATCTGCCGATGTTTGGCATTTACCATCCACACAAACCTGATCAAATAAGAGACTCCAGTGCAGAGTGTGAAGGTGTCTCTTTAAATAATGTACTGTTAAGTGGCCCTGACCTAAACAACACATTGTTAGGAGTTCTCATACGCTTTAGGAAAGAACCTATTGCCTTTACAGCAGATGTGCAACAGATGTTTTACTGTTTCTTGGTGAGAGAAGACCACCGAGATTATTTACGTTTTCTGTGGTACAAGGACCAAGTAGTTGAATACAGAATGAGGGTCCATGTCTTTGGAAACAGTCCCTCTCCTGCTGTTGCTATATACTGCATGCGTAAAGCAGCTCTGACAAGTGCAGAACAATTTGGACAAGATGCCAAACACTTTGTGTTGAGACACTTCTATGTAGACGATGGACTTGCATCTGCTAGCACCCCTGAGATAGCGATTGACATTCTAAACAAGACAAAACAGATGCTGGCAGAGTCTAATCTGAGACTTCATAAAATTGCATCAAATAGCACACAGGTCATGAACGCCTTTCCTGCTGATGACAGAGCTAAAGACCTCAAGGACCTTTGCCTGGGTACAGACACCCTGCCCCTTCAGAAAAGTTTGGGACTGAGCTGGGACCTAGAAAGAGACTCTTTTGTTTTTCAGGTATCTTCAGAAGAAAAACCTTTCACTAGAAGAGGAATCCTGTCTACAGTGAACAGCCTTTATGATCCTGTTGGGTTTGTAGCACCTGTAACTATAAAAGGTAAGGCCTTAGTACGTTAACTGTCATCTAAGAAATGTGATTGGGACGCATTACTCCAACAAGAAAAACTACATGAGTGGCTTCAATGGAAGGAATCCTTGCAAGCTTTGGAACACTTAGAGATACCCAGGTGTTATGTGTCTATTCCCCTGTCAGCAGCAAGTAGAAAAGAACTGTATGTATTTGCAGATGCATCCAACACAGCGATAGGTGCTGTAGACCTATTTGAAAACAACTGATGTTTGCAATGAGTGTTCGGTTGGATTTGTTATGGGGAAGTTTAAGTTAAGCCCAAAACCAGCCCACACAATTCCACGTCTAGAACTATGTGCTGCTGTTCTAGCAGTAGAGTTGTATGAGCTCATCAGAGATGAAATAGATATAGATTTAGATGCTGTGTGATTCTCTACAGATAGCAAAACTGTATTAGGATATATCTGCAACACCTCCAGAAGAGTTTTCCTGTATGTTGCCAACCGAGTGAATAGCATTAGGCAAGTAACCCACCCTGATCAGTGGATTTATGTGCCCACAGAACAAAATCCTGCAGACTATGCCTCAAGGCCCACACAAACTGTTCATCTGCAGAATTCTATATGGTTCTCAGGCCCTTCCTTCCTCTACCACACAGACAGAGAGGAGTTAGGCAATTCAGCAGAAAAGCACCCACTTATAGAGCCTGAAGCTGATCCTGAAATTAAACCTACAGTTGCAAGCTTCAACACCAAAGCTTCTGACACCTTCCTCCATTCACATGTCTTTGAGAGATATTCTAACTGGGTGTCACTGTGTAAGACTATTGCCAGATTTATCCATGTAGCTAAGAGTTTCCAGAAAGAGCCAAGCAAAGTACAATGTAGAGGTTGGAAATGTTTCCCAGAGAAAGTCAACTCAGAGGAGATCTCACAGTCAAAAGCTACAATAATCTCTTCTGTTCAGCACAAATATTTTAAAAAAGAGTATACCTGTTAAAGTGAGCATAAAGCACTTCCGAAGCAAAGTCGGCTTAATAAATTTAGTCCTGTTATAGATAGAGATGGACTGATGAGAGTGGGCGGCCGATTGTCCTTTGCTGCACTGACTGAGCAGGAGAAGCAGCCTGTCATTATACCTCATGATCATCACATTGCCAAATTGATTGTGAAACATGATCACAATAAAGTGGCACACCAAGGGTGTCACATAACAGAAGGTGCAATCAGAGCTGAAGGTTTCTGGATCCTTGGCGGCAAGCGCCTGATATCTGCAGTGATCTACAAGTGTGTCATCTGCCGCAAATTGAGAGGGAGATTAGAAAGTCAAAAGATGGCAGACTTGCCTGAAGACAGAGTGACTCCTGAACCACCATTTACTAGTGTAGGCATTGATGTTTTTGGTCCATGGTCAGTGGTGACCCGCCGCACAAGAGGAGGTAGTGCTGACAACAAACGCTGGGCGGTTCTCTTTACATGTCTGTCAACAAGAGCTGTACACATTGAACTGATCGAAACTATGTCAGCTTCCAGCTTCATCAATTCCTTAAGAAGATTCTTCTCAATTCGTGGCCCAGCAAAGTTGCTCCACTCTGACAGGGGAACAAACTTTGTAGGAGCTTGTAAAGAATTAGACATTTGCATAGCTAATTCAGGAGTACAAGACTATCTCCAAAACAGAGGATGCACATGGGTTTTCAACCCTCCACATTCATCTCACATGTGAGGTGCCTGGGAAAGACTGATAGGTGTAGCCAGGCGTATTTTGAATGCGATGTTACTCCAAGATAAGTGTACGCGTCTGACCAATGAGACTTTGAGCATCTTTATGGCAGAAGTTATGGCCATTATGAACGCTAGACCTCTGGTACCAGTCTCTTCTGACCCCGATAACCCTATGGTTCTTACTCCAGCAATGCTCCTGACTCAGAAAGTGAACTCTTTGTCAGCCCCTTCTGGTAATTTTGAAACTGCAGGACTTCATGTAAAACAATGGAAGCAAGTTCAAAATCTGGCTGACACTTTCTGGAAAAGATGGAAAAGAGAGTACTTGTCTAACTTACAAAGCCGCAGAAAATGGACCCAAAATCGCCCAGACATCCAAGTGGGTGATGTTGTGTTAGTGAAAGACAGTCAAGAAAGCAGGAATGAATGGCCTGTGGGACTGTCAAACAAGGAACTGCCAAAACATATATGAGGCCAGTTTCAGACATTGTTGTTCTTGTTTCTGATAATACTTGAATTGTATTCTGCATAGCAGTAAGTTATATAGTGACATATTGAAATATGCCAGGCAGGGAGTGTGCTGTTTATACCTTATCTGATGGCATTGTAATGTTAGGTTGTATGCATTAGTATTGGTTTAGCTGTTATGTGCTGCCACCTAGTGGACCATTTTAGGATAGCTGCCCACATGTTAATTAGACTTGTCATTCAAGGTTAAGCCTTCCCACTAAAGTTCACAGGAAGTAGAAGAGAATCCATTTTGAGCACACACAGACTGCTCACAAGCAGAGGGACAAACCTCCTTAGGATCTTTCACTTTTACACAGGCCCCTGGTTACATAACCGTCTGTAAGTCCTGTATGTGTTTACATGTGTGTATATGCTGTACAGGTTGTGATGCAATGTTATTATGTTTTACAGTTTTACAAATAATAAAATAAGAACCCATATAAGGATAAAGCATTCAAGTTTATTCAACTCACAGAGCATTCTGAGTATTCTTTGCTGAGTCTTATGTGGAGTGTGTTAAGCTGGCTGGTTAACCTATATTACGCAAAGGCACAGTATAGTGTGGAAACAGTACAACGACCCTGCATAGATTATCGTGGCTTAAATAAAATTACCTCTAAAAATCGCTATCCTCTTCCACTAATCTCAGAGTTGTTCGATCAACTTAAAGGAGCCTGTCTCTTCACGAAGTTGGATCTACGCGGAGCCTATAATCTGATCCGCATCCAAGAGGGTGATGAGGGGAAACTGCTTTTAACACTCGTGACAGGCACTATGAGTACCTCATAATGCCTTTTGGACTCTGTAACACACCTGCAGTTTTCCAAGAGTTTGTCAATGATATTTTTAGAGAACTGCTAGGCCAGAGTGTTATGGTATACTTGGATGACATTTTAATCTTTTCCAAGACTCTGGCAGAACATTGACTCAAAGTCCGGGAGGTCCTCTCTCGGTTAAGAAGGAATGCACTTTATGGCAAATTAGGAAAGAAAGTGCGTAACAACAATAAGTCCGTAAATGAGGTACCGGTAAGGATTTAGAGGAGACATAATCAGGCAAAAGGTTCAAGGCAGGCGGCAAAAATTGAAGTCAAAGTCAGGCAGGAGTCAAAAACAGGAATTCAGATCTGGATCAAACACTTTGGCAGGAACAGATAAACTGGAACCAGCTTGGGCATCATCAATATGACTGGGCTTTTAAATGCAATTTGGCACCACAGATTCAAATTTAATGCTAATCCGTGAGGTCATGACACTTGGCGTCATGACAGGAGCATCATGACGCTCAGTGTCCTTTGCCAGAGTCTGGAGGACCTGAAGCAGGAAGTGCGCGCCTGCGCACTCGAGGAGAGACGCACCAGGAGGTAAGAGTTGGGAAGAATCTCCTGGCACATCTAACAACAACTTACATAACTTAAACATAAAGATACCAAAAAAAACCAAAAGTTCTATAAACAAGGTGACAAACAGCACACCCTCCTGGCTAGGAAACTTAAAGAAGCAGACTCAGGCTAGGATTACTTTGATAAAAAACTTCCACAGGCCAAATGACATATAATCAGGAACTGATAGGAGACACTTTCTATAAATACTATTCTCACCTTTACAATCGACCCAAAATATCAGAAGATGACAACGAAGCCCTTAAAACACCATCACCATAGAAGAACTGCTTATACACTTAAAAACATGCCACGTGGCAACACAGCACATCCTTCTGGCTAGGATCCTTCTCAAGACACTTAAGGACCTCCAGACTTTATCCCACAACTTCATTTGGGGCACAGAATATCGGCAGCAGTATTAACAATGCACTGCAGATAAGGAGGCCTAGCTTTTGGAGATAATATGAAGCAGCTCACATCAGACAAATCTTAGCATGGACACATTGGCAACCTAATACTAAATGGGGCCTAATTGAGAACTTCATGATCTCACTTGAACAATTTAATTTGGTCAACAACTCGCCAGGTAACTGGGGAGACTACACTTCTATCCTCAATGAGGCACACCCTATCTATCTGGTATGCTACCAGACAGAAACATACTCATATCTCCCAAACCACTTAATGGACTGTTTCTCAAATATCCGGTATTTCAAACGGGAACCCAATTTTTTTTTATTGATAAATGGAAAGACACAACCGTCCAAAGTGTAAGAGAATTACTGAAACCCTTAACAAAGAAGATCTTACCCTGTGGTGACCTTGTTCAAAAGTTGACCCAGAATGCTCTAAAGTGTTTTTGAATATTTCAAATTGAGGCATTTTGTCAAACCTTACAGTAACAATGCAAAAATAAACTCACCAACACCTTTCGAATCCCTAGCCAAAATGACCTCCCACAAAAGGGGCTAAACTCCAAAATCTACCAGTTGCTCTCTGATCCTCAAGCTGGTCCACCCCCCAGATTGAAATGTATGATCAAATGGGACGCCCACTTTACCCAACCTTTATCGGATCAAGACTTGACTGCTATCTGTGACAATGCAAAGAGAATGTTAACATGTTCAAGACAAAAATAACATATTTATATATGATATATATATATATATATATATATATATATATATATATATATATATATATATATATATATATATATATATATATATAAGCATCAGTAATGTACCACTGTGATTTTATCTTTTGGATGTAAAACAACATTGTTATGACTAATAAAAAAATTGTTACCAAAAAAAAAAGTCTGTATTAGCTAGAAAAGTGTGCTCAGCCCTCCCCTCTTGCAACTTCCTGTTCACAGGTTTCCAGTATCAAGCTGCAGAGCCACTGGTACATTCTGCCTGTTACAGCAGCAGCCAGTGAGGGAGGATTGGGCGTGTTTCTGATGTCACACTCAGTCCTTCTCTGCCGACATCAGATCACCCTTTCCTTTCTCTGAACTGCTCCTTTCTATTCCTCTCTGTCCTGTTCATTTAACCCTCCTTTCTATTCCTCTCTGTCCTGTTCATTTAACCCCTCTCTGCACTGTTTGTTTCTTTTTCTCCCTGCCCTGTTCATCTGCCCTGTCTATTGTCCATCCTCCTCCCGCCCTCCCTTCACTGCTTGTTCCTCTTCCTTGCCATGCTATGATTGAAAAAAAAGAAAAGCAAACTGCTGTATATATAAAACATAATCTGCTACTTAATGTATTTTATTATTTTCTGTGTAAATACCATAGTAATTTTCTACATAGTATTATGTTGTATGTAAAAAGCAATCTCTTTTGGGATTCCCTTTGTAACTCCCTGCATCTGTTATTAGCTGCATTTACTCCCTTGCAACTCCTTACAACTAAACATAAATTGTCCCATAAAAGCTGCATTTATTCCCTTGCAACTCCCTGCGCCTGATCATCATGAATTTGCAGGAAAACAAACCTACAGCTCCTGTTTTGGAATATCCAATTAGAATGTTCAATTCTATATTGTATTTATTTATACATTATTGTACATTATTCTTTTTGCATTATTTGCAATAATTTTCTTCTGAAACTTTACTTTTAAAAATCAAATGTTCTGTAAAGCTACAAATGTATTGTTATTGCTACTTTTTATTACTATTTCAAATCAGGCATCTCCTAGTCATAATTTCTTACTTATATGCGAGCCGAGGAGCTATCTGCTTCTCTTCCCAGAGATCCCTTGCAGGTTCCCGAACATTCCCACTCGGCAAAGCAGCGTGAAACATGTATTACGTACTCTCTGCCCGGGATCAACTGCAGCCTCTCACGGAGTACTTTAAAACATCAACTCTTTATTTCATACATTTAAAAGCTGTTAGTATGACTTTAGGCTACATTTTCAGTGTATACAAAACTGCCAACGCGTTTCGTAACCACAAGGGTCACTTCCTCAGGGCTTAGTTGTATCATACAAAATGTTATAATCTCCTAGTCATATTCCGGTCTCTCATTTAAATCAATGCATGGTTGCTGGGGTAATTCATACCCTAGCAAACTGGAGAGCTGCTGAATAAAAAGCTAAATAATTCAAAAACCACAACAAATAAAAAATGAAAATCAATTGCACATTGGCTCAGATTATCATTCTCTATGTCATACCAAAAGTTAACTCAAAGGTGAACAACCCCTTTAAGGTATGTTGTTGTAAGAGAATGATCAGGCAGCAGCATAAGACAATTATGTGCAGGCTGGGAACACACAGGATATATTGTGGGAGTGGAGGAGTTTGGCTGCTACAGCTGCAGAGTACATCCTGTCAGTCAGTTAGTGCTATGACAACTTCCTGTGGAATATTGAAGAGACACTCCTACTCCTCATTTCTGCCTAGCTTCTGACCTGTAAATATCTCTCAGCAGCTCTGATATATCTGATAAGTTTTAGGAGGTAAAATGCTTTAGAAATGTTTTTCTTTCTGCATCATTAAATGTTTTGAGGAAGTATGAGTAATTTATCTGAATATGAAGATTATATAAAATGTCTCCTTTAAGAAGGAGATTAAAGGAACACTAACACCAAAAAATAAAAATATCTTAAAGTAAAAACATAAAATGTACTGTTGTACTGCGTTGATAAAACTGGTATGTTTGCTTTAGAAACAAAACTATATTTTATATAAACAAGCTGCTTTTTTAGCCACGGGGGCAGCTTTCAAAGCTGGAAAAGGCTCAGGATACACAGCAGATAACAGATAAGCTCTGTAATATGCAATGGGATTCTTCAGACCTTATTTGTTATCTGCTGTATATCAGTTTGTTTATTTAAACTTTAGTAGTGTTTCTGAAGCAAACACACCAGTTTTACCAGTGCAGGGCAACAGTATATTATCCTGTCATTCCTTTAAAATGCTTTCATTTTTAGGTGTTACTGTTACTTTAATGAGCTGGAAGGATGAAAGATTTCATTTATGAAACTGTCAAGGCTGGGGTTGTTTTCTCTGGTAAAAAGATGCTTGCAAGAGGACATAATTACTCTTTCTAATACTGCACAAAAACACTTTTCATTCAATGAACATATTGGCGATATTCTGCAAATCCAGAGATCTGAATAGTGAAAAAATCTGTGAAAAATACAAATATTATGGTGCTTGTTATCACTGGAGTCCTAAATTGCAGAAGAATGCACTAAATATCTTTTTGGAAATACATGCTTAGGTTTCTTGATGACACAGAATTACTGTGTAAAGAAGTTAAAGGAGTGGTTCACCTTAAGTTAACTTTTAATACGTTATAGAATTGCCAATGCTAATCAACTTTTCAGTTCATGTTCATTATTTATTCTTATAGTTTTTTTTTTTTTCAACTATTTGCTTTCTTCCTCTAACTTTTCTAAATGCCCCAGCAGCCAAAAGCTATTGCTCCACGAGGCTACAATCTTGTTACTCTTTATTACTTATTTTTCTACTCCTGTCCTCCCCCATTCATATACTAGTCTCTCATTCAAGTCACTCTCTGGTTGCTAGGGTATTTTAAAACTTAACCAGTTGCGTAACTAGAGATTGTTGGGTCCCCCTGAAGAGGAACTTTTGGTGCCCCGTCCATTTATATTAGCCAATAACGAATATACATGTTTTTCCTTTTGAAGTAAGAATAAAATATATGGAATATATGTGAAAGTATATTAAATAAAGGGGAAAATTAAACAAAGGCTGAAGAATTTGATCATTCATATTAATCCAGTTCTGAAGAAACAAGAAAATATACATGATCATTATGAAATAAGACTATTGCCTGTTGGGTCTCCATGCTAATAGTAGGCCTGCTATCTAGATAACTAGGGCCCATCCTATCCTGTCCATGTGCAGTTCTGTTTGACATAATTAAAGGGGATCACTGCCAGAGGGAAAAGGGAGGGGGTAGAAGGGAAAGGAGGAAATTGGAACACAAAATAAAAACATAGACAAACATAAAATAGGGAATCTGAAAAAAATGAAATAGGACAATAGCATGGGGCAAGGGAAGAAGGAATAAGCATAAAATAAAAGCATAAAATTAAAGTGATGGAGACAATTCCATGTATAATACCACCCAGAATTCATAGCAGGAAGGCACAAGGCAATTCCATGTGTAATACCCCATTCACAGTAGGAAGGCACAGTGGCAATTCCATGTACAGTATAATACTCCCATAATTCATAGCAGGATGGCACAGAGACAATTCCATGTATAATACCTCCCAGAATTCATAGCAGGATGGCACAGAAGCAATTCCATGTATAATACCCCCCAGAATTTATAGCAGGATGGCAGGGAGGCAATTCCATGTATCATACCCACCAGAATTCATAGTAGGATGGCATAGTAGCAATTAAATGTATAATACTCTCCAGAATTCATAGTAGGATATCACAGTGGCAGATTCACAAATGATACCCACAAATGATACCCACTGAGCAGTTATTTTTATGTACAGCCTCAGCACCGGTTTTCTACTTCCTGGGGGGGTATGAGAGAATCTGGAAAGTAGACAGCCATACATTTCTGAAGAGCCCAGCATGAAAATTCTTCCCACATCTCATCAACAGGATGATGGGCGGGAAGTTTATATAAGCAAATCAGTAATATGAGATGCAGCTCTTTAGCTGATTGTCCTGCTGTCTATTTGCTCTCTCTGGATGCAGGAAACCCAGATGCACTGCTGTTGGCAACATGACCCCACAGTCCCTGATCCCCACTACATTACTAAGTGAAACATTTGCTCTTCAGTGACCCCTGCTCATACTCACTACATCTACCAGTGACAAGTTCTTTGCGCATGAGCATGTGCATTGTGGGACCTGTAGTCCTGCACCTTCCCCACTCCTTCACCTGATACCTCGCTATCATTATGCCCAAGGCAGTCAGACACTAGAGGAAAGGGAGTTGCTGTAGAGCAGGAATAAAGCAAATGGCATCAGACACAAGCACTTTTATACTGTGGAATAGCTTAGACTTTTTGTGATGCTGAGGCTTGTTGTTCAGTTAGGTATTCCAGGCTGTTGTGCAGTGGTGTAAAGAAGGTATTGTGGGCCCTTCAGGATGTGGGCGCTTCAGCAACAAGATAACTAATAAATAATCCTAGCAACAAGATAACTGCTGGTATGTCAAATGATGAACAAAAAGAAAAATAATTTAAAAAAAAAAAACGCAAGTAATAAAAATAGACATCAAACATTGGAACGCATTACGGATCTCCCTACGTTTATAGCACTATGAGGTGAAGTTAGCTTCTTGCTCTCAGATAAGATGCACTGCTCAGTACCACGCATTTTGTCTTTTCTTTTTTGAGTTGTTCTTTTCTGTTTAACTTTTGTTTACTGTGGATATTGTCAATGAATGACCATATACATAATGTATATCTACATTGTATCTTTCTGAAACTGGTTGTGTACCGCTTTATTTGTTCCTGACTCTGTGAACTTCAATAAAAACACAGTTGAAAAAAAAAAAAAAAATAGGCATCAAATGTAAATTGTCTTAGAATATTACTTTCTACATCATACTAAAAGTTAAGCAAAGGTGAATTCTAAATATTATAAAATAGATATATAGGCAGTGGATACACTCTAACCGTCATTATAGCTACTGTTGAATGCAAACGTTTAGGAACCCTTTGCCAAATTACTTATTCTGTTAATTTTATTATTTTTTATTAATTACATGTTAGACAACTACTGCAACAATGAGTGTATTCTACATTAAAAAAACATATATCCAAATGTCAATATGCAGTCACATCTTATTTAATAAATGATAAAACATCGGAATGAAGATAGTCATTGCAGCATGTGAAAAAGTTTGTTTACCCATCCACTTGTTTAGTAATAAGCACTGTTTTTGAAAGGTACCTGACCCTAATTGGCTCATTTGGGCCTAAACAGCCATTAGGAGTTGTCATCTGTATGCAATCATGTTTGCAGAGCTTAATTAAATATTCAACACTTCAAACTATGGGCTATCCTCAAACTATGGGCTGTCAGGATGTGAAAATGAATCTGATGCCTGATTATGTCATCACCCACATATGACTGCAAAGGACCTGCAAGAAAGTTTGGCTGACACAGGGGTGGTGCACCACCCTTCCGCAGTGATTGCACAAACACGATCTGCATAGAAGAGTCATTATCACAAACTTCTGAGGTATGCAAAAGACAGTCACAAGTTCTTTGAACTTTTGATCATAAGTTATGTGAACTGATGAAGAAAAAATGTAACTCTTTGGCTACAATACCCAAACATTTTTTTTGGAAGAAAAAAAGTAGTAGTGTTTGATGAAAACTATGTGGACTATCTGTAAAAGTGGTTTATAACAAAGTAGTTTTGGGATTGCTAGTCCAACCTAAGGCATCTCAGGTGGATACTTAAAAAGGCAGCTGTGAGGTTTTACCTGAATCAAGCAGAGAGAGGGCTCACAAGCAGTTCACACATGCTCGGAAAGTACCTGGGGATGGAACAGGATTTGCTGTGCTGTTAAAAGAGGGAGGAGAATCAGAATGAAGTAACAAGGATCAGGCAAGTCATGGCCAAACAATTCTGGGTCAGGGTTGGCAGCACAGGTTCACATGTGAAGTTCATGCTGAAGTCAGGACAGGCCGAGTTCACTCAGAGTCAGGGACAAGCCAGGTCAGAACAGGTATTAGCAAGCAGGAACAAACAAGTTGGGTAACTGGATGGTGGCAATATAACCTAGCTATAAAGTCCAAGCATCAAGATCGACGCACACTCATGCTTGGTCTGGTGTGCATGCCAAGATTGACGCACACATGCGAAATAGGCACACCAGCTCTGATGTTGACACACGCATGCCGGTGTGCTCACGTGACCATGGGAATGCTGCCCCAGGTGCCCGCACATGCGAATGCGGGAACCCAGACTCCCAGGACAGACACCCCTGAAGTGGCAGCTAAAAGCACAACAGAGAACTCCTATCTGGAGGAAAGGCTGCCTACATGACTTTGGTTTTCCTTTATATTCTCTGTTTTGGATATAGGACTACTACTGGTTAATAAGGACGACTGATCTGTGTTAGTTAGAAGCCCATTAAGAGGCAAAGATTTTATTTTGAACTGTTTATTTTTGTTATATTTGTTTCTGACTGAAAGATCTTACACTCTCATGAGTTGTGATTGTGCCTTGGGCTGCTTAACCTCCAGAAATCTAGTCCCGATGGCATATATGGCAGCTAATGGACAAGGAAACTACATGTAGAGGGATGAATGAAATCTACTAAATAGCAACATATGCTGGATGCTGAAGCTGAAAAGGGGATGTTTCAAGTCTGGCCACAAGTGAGTGACTAGCAGGTAGAAGCCTATATGCTGTATAACATGGTTAATATATGTATTTGGCTTGATGATAGATAGTGATGTTGTATGCAGAAATGTAATTTAATAGTAAAGAAATATAAAAGACAACAGAGCGGATTCAAGGAAAGATGTAAAGAAATACACAAGTCCTTTTACAAGGCCAGTGTTTAGAGGCAGGCAGCTAACCATAACAATTCCGTGATACAGGCAGGCAGACAGATGCACTGCTCTGACAAGGAGTATCTGTTAAACATGACAAGTTCTGGGCAGGCTGAAGACAAGAAAAAATCCAGTGAGCAAGCTGAGGCAAGAACCAGGAGATCATATATCAGGCAAGAAATAGGAATGAGCGCATAGGAACATGCGATCATTCAGGAACAGGGAACAAGGCAGGAACAACCCAAGCGACCAGGCAGGAGTACAACAAAGTAGTAAGCTGGATCAGGCTTGGGATCTTCAATGATCAAGAAACTGGGAAAAGGAGGGAACAGGCTTATAAAGGCCATTAACTGATTAATTAAGAATTATGTGCTAAAAAAAATTACATAGTTAAGTTGGGTTGAAGAAACACCAGATTCCATCAAGTTAAACCCCTCCAAGTGAAACTCAACATCTATACATATTCACACTGACCCTCCATACAATCACATAAACTGCACATAAAAATATCTATACTAATTGTAAATTTTAGTATCACAATAGCCTATGATATTATTCTTGTCCAAGAAATTATCCAAGCTACTCTTAAAAGAACAGTTCAGTGTAAAGATAAAAGCTGGGTAAATAGTTATTATGTGCAAAATAAAAAATGTTTATAATATAGTAAGCCAAAAATGTAGTCTACAAAGGCTGGAGTGACTGGATATCTAATTAGGGATGTAGCGAACTGCCGTTTATGTGTTCGCGAACGCCGTTCGCGAACACCGGGCTTGATAAAGGGCCTAGTAGGCTCGAAACATTGCCTTTTGCATATGGGCTAAATAAAGAATTTCCTTTTGAACACAATTGCAACCAGACTCAGTGTGCTGCTGGCCCAGTGACAGGGGTGGGTCTCACAGTACAGCACCTGGCACTACAAAAGTGTGAACGAGGGGGGTGAGCGCTCCACATGATTGACACCATACTTTATCATATGACAATGTGTAACACCAGGAAATGATTAGTATTGCTGCCATCTTCATACTGTTAATAACCCAAGTACCTTATCTAGTAATCCTACCCCATCCAGCCTTATGGTAGAATTGTTGGTAGGTTCACTAATCCCCAATGCTTGTTTACTAATGCATACAATCATTTATTGTTTTGGACATTCTTAAATCTCTAAATATGCAACCACCTCATGGTACTGCTATGTCTGTTCCTGCCCAGGTATCCCAATAACCAATAACCTGTGTCAGTGAATTAATGAAGGAAGGGGATTAGCTGTCAGGCTACACACTACCCCTAGGTTACAAGTAGTGAGGACAGAACAATTTGTTTAGTAGCCGTGGAATTACACTGCCTGGAATTAGACTACATATTCTCAACATATTATCTACAGAAACCCCTAGATCCTTCTCAATTAAGAATAACCCCCAACACACTGCAATGTCATGTATAACTTGCACTTACGTATATTATTTCTGCCAAAGTGTATAACCTTGCATTTATCAACACTGAATCTTACTTTTTGCTCCCCAGTGTGGCAACATCCTGCACGGAAATTATAGTTCTGCACAATTTAGTATTCATCAGCAAAAATAGAAACAGTACTTTCAATGTCCACCTCCAGGTCATTAAACGGCAAGGAAAGTCTAAAATAGAATAAGGCTAGAAATGCTGTATTTTGTATACTAAACATAAGCATGAACTTACTGCACCACAAGCCTAATCAAACAAATGATTTATGCTTTCAAAGTTGGCCACAGGGGGTCACCAACTTGTAACTTTGTTAAACATCTTTGCAAGACCAAGACTGTGAACATGCTCAGTTTGGTTTGGGCTGCTTAGGGATTGTCATAAATTATCAAAACAGCCCAAGCCAAATCATATCTGCCAGAAGCCGATACATCAAGACTGGTTAATAATCAGAATAGGCAGACTGCACTGGGTCCTGTCTTGTCATGTAATCTAATGTAGATTTTATAGGTTTTGTATTGTTTAATACAAACTTTCTCAAACTCAGCAGAACCAGTGGCTGCAGCAAAATAATCCTTCAAATAGAATCTGGGTTTATCTGTTTAAATATGTCTCCATGGTCTTTGTCCCTACAGCTGGAGTTGGAAACAGTAAAGGGGATGTAAAGGCAAAAATAAAATCCAATACAAATCTCTACACAGTCGCTGACTGCTCTACAGGGGGAAAAAAACCAAAGCTGCTTGAGTTCTGCATAGCTGGGAAGTAAGGCGGGGGCTCCCCCTGCTGTTCATAAGTATGATTGTTTCCCTGCAGAGCATTTAGGGATCATCTGACAATTCTTATCCACAGCAGTAAATGCAGGGACAATTTCACTGCCTACAGTCAGGTTTCTTATAAAAATGGTACACATTTTTTAATCAAAGTATACTGGAGATAGGTTTCTTTTTCATTAAAGAAAGTAAAAATGGGATTCCATTTTTTTGCCTTTACATGCCCTTTAATAAACATGTTTAAAAGCAAAGGGCCAAGTATAGACCCAATAACAACACTTTTCCAATTATAAAATGTTCCATTTACCACCACTCTTCGTAATCTATCTTTTTGCCAGTTCTCTATCCAGGTACAAATACTATGTTCCAGGACAATATTCCTTAATTTAATCAGTAACCTTCTGTATGGCACTGTATGGATGCTTTAGCAAAGTCATATCCACTGCAATCCTAGAATCGACGTTCCTGCTCACTTTTTCATAAAGAGAAATTAAGTTAGTCTGTTTGTGAAAGTTCTCATTCATTCAGGTCATGGTATAGAAATAACTTGTACATATGAAGCAAGATCCTATGTACAAGATATTCTGAATTGAGAAAGCCAGTTGGATGACTAGTGAAACGTCTTCAAGAAAAAAACACAGCAAGTCCAGTTGATTTGACTTATTTCTATAGATATAAGTTAGTCTGGCAAGATCTATTATGCATAAAACCATGCTGGCACAGACTCATAGTATTATGATTTGCTATGAAGTCCAGTATCTTAGCCTTTATTACCCTTTCAAAAAGTTTTCCTCTCACAGACATCAAACTAACTGGCCTATAGTTTTCAGGCTGAGAACAGGATCCCTTTTTTGAATAGTGGTACCACATTAGCAATTCTCGCATCTCTCAGCACTATGCCAGACCTCAATGAATCCTGAAAAATTAATAAAGAGGTTTGGCAATCACAGAGCTAAGCTTGCTAAGTACCCTGGGATGAATACCATTCGGCCCCGGACTTTTTCTTTATCTTAACATGTTCTAGTCTCTTTTGAATTTCCTCATGTGTGAACCATGCATCATTAGTTGTATTATTAAATGAGCCACTGAAAATCAATGAAGCCACTCGGATTTGTGTGTTAAATGCATTATGAATTGGGATTAACTGAAGAAACTGTGTTATCTAAAGTCATCTTAACTCATTTAATGCATTTAACATTTTCATTAGCATAAAAAAAGCACCATTGTTCACAATGGTAAACGCTAGTGATGGGCGAATTCTGCAAATTTCACGCAACTGCCGAAAAATTTGCGAAACAGTGATTTTCCTTTAATTAGATGGGATGCTGTGATGCAATTTGCTGTTTTAAATGGGATACGAGGGTTAAATGTGTTTAGATATTCTGTGTTAAAACATGAACCAAAGTGGCTGTGTATGTTTCAGTCCAACATTCCGTAATTTAAACAGTAGCCTTCTGTGTGGTACTTTATCAAATGGTTTAGCAAAGTCTAAGTAAATTATATACACTGCTATCCCAGAGTCAAGGTCCCTGCTCGCCTTCTCATAAAAAGAAATTAAATAGTTTTATAGTTATTTGCCTTTTTCTTCTGACTCTTTGCAGCTTTCCAATGAGCGTTGCTGTCCCCTTCTAAAAAACAAATGTTTTGTAAGGCTACAAATGTATTGTTATTGCTACTTTTTGTTAATGATCCTTCTATTCAGACTCTCTACTATTCATATTTCAGTCTCTTATTCAAATCAATGCATGGTTCCTAGTTACCAGGAGCAGCCTCCCTTTATCTTTTGCCCACATTAGTTTCTAACTGTCACCCAACTAACTGCTTCATTGTCCTGCTGCTGTTCTCCTCCCCCCAAATTATCTGACCCCGCTGGGTCTTGCTCAGTGAGGATTGTCAGTCGACTGCAGTGTTGCAATTTGTTGCTCTAGTGCTCTAACTGAAACCTCTAAAGTGGCATTTTGCTCACAACCACCACAGAGGTAAGAAGTTTGGAACTCTTGCTCCAAATGTGCATAGATATGGCAGATCATTCTTGCTAGCAGTCATCCCAGTTACAGGAACCAAAAAAAATTTAATTTATAGCAAACGTTTGACCTAGTTTGAACATTCTTTAGTTTGAATCTCCTATGTTTGCAACTCCACTTACAGAGCACCAATTTAAAGAGCAGGCACTAGAGAAGCTATCTAGAAGAGCAAGCTCCACTGAAGTCCCAGGTGCTCTATTTATACAGTCTATTCAGGTGCACTAATCAAAAAATCTGCATGCAGCAGAGAGATACCGGACCATACTAAGGCAATACTCCATATGTGGCTTGGTAAGCATAAATCTGCATGCAGCAGGGAGATACCGGACCATACTAAGGCAATCCTCCATATGTGGCTTGGTAAGCACAATCACTTGTAATCTTTGTGAAAAGTCCCAGTGATACCTCACTATACAAGCTTTCATTTGCAGGTATAGCCCCTGACAGAACAAAGGCAAGAATTTGGAAACATTAATTAAGACTCTAAATGTAAGTAGATCCGATTTTGCCTGCGAACAGTTTTATAAAGGATTAACACACTTTTTTTTTTTTTTTAACTGAATGTAGTTTAATAGTATAGCCTAATAGTATCGTGTTGTAGTGAACATACAGTACACTTTTTGTAAATTCTTTATTTTAAGTATTTTCAGAAAGAAGGGATGGAAAGGGTACAGAAAGAAGAAAGGAGGGGGGGTGATATTTTCCAATACACGTAACACATATTCATATACATGGTAAATACTGACAACAGGTGATACCTAAGTTCAACAAATATATTCTACCTGTCTAGGTGTTTAATAACATCTTTCACAGATTTGGGGTGTTAGGCTCTCTGTTAAAAAGAAAGAGTATTACACTATGTAAAACAGACAGTCTTTATTTGTATACTATCAATCATAGGGATTTAATGTAGATTATCCAGGGGGACCAGATTTTACAAAATCTGCTACTTTGGTTATGAATAATATGGGTTATTTCTTCCATTTGTCTTATCTCTTCAGTATTGTAATCCATTCTTTCAATGTAGGTGCTAACTCTGTTTTCCATTTCTTTGGAACCATAGCCTTTGCAGATTGGAGGAGAAAAAGAGTTAAGGTGTCCCATCGTTCCTTTTCTCCAAAAGGTAAGTTTAAAAGTATTTGTGCCTGATGTTCTATCTTAATGTTTGAGCATGTAAGTTTGTTTATTATGCTTAATACCTCATCCCAGTAATGTTTCATTTTGGAGCAAGTTAACCATATATGTGTGTGAGTGCCCAAATCAGTGTTACATCGCCAGCATAGATTGGGGCAATTGGGGTACATTTTCTGCAATTTTGCTGGAGTATAGTGCCATCTAGTGAGTAATTTGTAGTTTGCTTCGTTTTTTTTTAGAGGCTTTGAATGTTTTGTATTGATATTTATAAATTTCTATCCATTGACTATCTGACAAGTTTGTGCCCAGTTCTTTGTCCCACACTTTGCAGAAGGACCAGGATTGTTGGGCGGTTGTGTTAAGTAGAAGTTTGTATTTTTTTGAAAATGGTTTGAGTATAGGTGCAGGAGAATTCAATAGTTGTTCCCAAGGAGACAATTGTCGTTCCCAGTCATAAGATTTTTGTTTTTGTACATAGAAGTGAAGCTGATTGTATCCCCACAGATCTCTGGGGTGTTTTCCCCATCTTCTTTGTATCTCAGCTAACGAGATAATTTTGTTATCTTTAAAAAAAGCTTTAATTCTAGTATTTCTATTGTTGTATCTTTCCCACCTGGTAAAGGATCTTTTCTCCATACTGGGTAAAAATTCGGGGTTTTGGTTCAAAGGTTGAAGTATGTAGGGGATAGCGGTAAATTTCAAACAGTCTTTATTTTTTTGCCATACCTTAAGAGTAGCAGCGATCAACGGGTGGGTAATAGAGTGCATTAACGCATTGGTGTCTTTACACCACAATGTGTTTCGAATCGGAAATGGTACAAAACTTTGTTCTAATATTATCCAATCTTTCTTCTCAATGCCAGAATACCAAGCAAGTATTCTCGCTAGGTGGGTTGCTATATAATACAGATTAATATCCGGAAGTCCTAGGCCTCCTCTGTTTTTAGGTTGAGTAAGAAGACTATGTTTCAATCTAGAGTGTTTCCTTCCCCATATAAATCTACTCAGCATTGATTTAATTGAAACATGAAATGCCTGAGGGAGGAAAATCGGAAGTACCTGAAGCATGTATAGTATTTTTGGTTTGGACTCTCCCAATCCAGGACAATTGGAGTTTCTCCCAGTTATTTATCTGTTTCTGAATTGAGGTTAAAAGAGGTACATAGTTACTCTGATACAATATATCAAGATCACTTAGTATATTATCTCCTAAATATTTAATGTGGGATTGGGCCCACTTAAAAGAGAAGTTCTGTTTTAAGTGTCTGCTTGTTGATTCGGAAATGTTAACATTCAATATTTCAGATTTTGAGTAGTTTACTTTGAAATTAGAGAGTTCTCCAAAGGATTTCATCAGAGATACTATGTTAGAAAGGGATATTATTGGTTTTGTGACAAACAACAATAGGTCGTCTGCAAAAGCAGCACATTTGAATTCTATCTTGCTACAATCAATCCCGAAATGTCTGGGTTCTTCCTGATATGAGCTAAAAGAGTTTCCATAACCATTATGAAAAGAATTGGTGAGGGTGGACACCCCTGTCTCGTACCATTAAAAATTTGCACTTTAGGAGATAGCGAGCCATTTACTCTTATCCTAGCAGAAGGGTTGTCATATAATGCCATTATTTTTTGTTTCAAGATAGGGCCTATTCCAAAACCTGTTAAATTTCTATCCAAGTAATCCCAAGAAACTCTATCAAAACCCTATCAAACCCTATAATCTCAGGATGAGAGAAGGTATTCCTTTAATTTGTGCATATCTTATCAATTACATTATTTTGATTGTGTTGTCTTTTCCTTCTCGCCTGGGGACAAATCCTGTTTGGTCCGAATGTATCAGATTGGGTAAAAAATGCTTTAATCTGTTAGCTATAATTTTAGCGTAGATCTTCAGATCAATATTAATTAATGAAATCGGCCTATAATTTGGACAAAGTTGTGGGTCTTTCCCTGGTTTTGGTATGATGGTGATGTGGGCTTCTTACGCTTGTGTATGGAAACTTCTATTATTAGAGATAGAGTTAAAGAGTTAAAAGAAGGGGGATATTTCATCTTTGAAGGCTTTGTAAAAGAGGGCTGTGTAGCCATCTGGTCCTGGGCTTTTACCCGCAGGAAGTGAGTCAATACAGTCTTCTATTTCTTTTAATGAAAAGGGAGTTTCTAAGGACCTGGATTCGGGGACAATCCCGGGAGGTCTACGTCAGGAAAATTCAGTCTTTTAAGGAAGTGGGCAATATCAGAAGGAAATCTGAGTATTGCTGTTGTGCCATCCTTAGTTACGGATAGGGAAAATGGATAACCCCATCTGTATTGTATATTTGTATCCCTAAGGACTTCGGTTAGGGGTTTCAGCATTTTGTGCTTGAAAACCGTTGTTCTGGATAAGTCTTGGAAAAGTTTAATAGTATTTTCTTCATAGCAAATATTATTGACTTCTCTAGCTTTAGACAATATTTCCTCTTTGAGGCCAAAGCTGTGTACGCAGCAGAGGATATCCCTAGGTGCATTCAGTGGGGCAGTTTTGGGTTTCTGTACCCTATGTGCCCTGTCCAGTTGGATCTCAGTTTGCTGCTATCTGCTAAGGATATTGTTAAAGGGATACTGTCATGGAAAAACATGTTTTTTACAAAATGTATCAGTTAATAGTGCTACTACAGAAGAATCCTGCATTGAAATCCGTTTTTCAAAACAAGAAATGGATTTTTTTATATGTAATTTTAAAATTTGCTATGGGGCTAGACATTATAACATTTCCCAGCTGCCCTCAGGTCATGTGACTTGTGCTCTGATAAACTTCAGTCACACTTTACTGCTGCACTGCAAGTTGGAGTGATGTCATTACCCCTCCCTCCTACAAGCTGCTGTAATGTAAATAGAGCCTTGTCTGCTGAGCCTGTCAATTGAACAATAGGCAGGAATCAAGATAAGCTCCCACTGACACCACTTCAGAAGGACTGAAATAAGATAGTCCTGTGATCACTGCCCCCACTTACGTTTCAAAAATAAATATATATATATATATATACACACACACACAATTCATTTTGGGCACTGGAAAAATATTTTATATAGATAGTTTATTATATTTGTTTACACAAAAATGAATGGCAGAAACACAGGAGTACACTCCCAGGACTGATGACAGGGAATAGAAAAAAGGATAAAATAAGGAGGACATACAGTACTTGAAAACCAGGAAAACTTAGGAGGAAGTCTAGGAAGGGTTAAAATAGCTCAGGAGAAAGGAGGCAGTAAGTAGTTAATGAAAAAAGAAGTATTGCAGGCAGGAAAGGAGCAAGGTCTGTGTGAGGTGGATAGCAGAGGGAACTCACAGCTCCTTTACCTCATCTAGTAACCAGTAAAACTAACTAGGAAGGCAGCAAGGAGAGAAAGCTCCAAAGGAATGCAAAGAACAAACTTACAGAAGGGGAGGAGCTTTGATAGTGTCTGTGGGAGGAGGGGCTGCTAGTGCAGCTGTAGAGCAGGACGTAGGAAAGTGAAAGTAATTGCTTCCCTGCAAACCATGTGACCTCTCTCCTCCAAACATCACACGCATGGGCAGAGAGGGGAAGGGGAGTGTACAGCTAGATTCATGTCGTAGTGCGACCTGGCTTTTCATTATAGAGTGGCTGCCTCCAAGCACACAGGTAATGCTGTGCCTGCTGTTAGAGCAGCACAGGATGAATGTGTAATGAGCAGAAATGGAAGCCCCCATGACAAAATACAAACTAAAATAACTTATGCATGGATTTGTGGATTAACATTTTATTTGCCAGACAGTGTTTATGGATGTGTGTTTTTTATAAAAATGCAAAAAAAAAAAAAAAGTTTAAAATGACGACAGATTCCCTTTAAAGATCAGCTGCAGTACCCTTGTGATATCTTCCCTTTGTCTCTGGTACCCCTCTAACCCTTAAATTATTTCTTCTACTCCTATTTTCTTGATCTTCAAGTTGCCTTTGAAGATCTTGGATTATAGTATCCTGATGCTGAATATGGGATTAAATAGACTTTTGGTTAAAGGAGTACTTACAGAGGTTTTGTTCCTCAGTGTGTGATGCAAGTGTACGCATGTCACGTTTTATGTCCTGATGTCCTCCCTAATGTTGGCTGTGACTTCTTGCAACATTTCTTTTATATCCGACTTTGTAGGCAGATTAGCTATGTACCTGTGGATACTGGGTTCCTCATCTAGATCGCTGTCCAGGTCAGTTTGTTCTCGATTTGATTCGGCTTCTTCCTCCCTGTCTTTACGCACCGGCGCCATTTTGGATTCAGCGCGCTTGTTTCTTTTTTTCAGAAATAGCGGCGCTATCTCACTGGAGCTTGCCTGGGACCTTTTACCCGGTGTTCTCTCCTTATCCGGTTTGGTCTTGTGTGTTTTCCCCATCGCACCAGTCGCTTATTGTTGCTGGATCGGTGAGAGACTAGCGGAGCACGCGGACTATGCGGCCATTCACTGCCACGGCAAGCCACGCCCCCAAGGATTAACACACTATTAAGCGTATTCTTTTCACAAGGGGACTGTGGCATTCTTTCTTTACCAGCGCACCATATCTAAACCTATATCTTTCGAATCGTGGTTAAGTGGGTCCTCAAGCATACTGTCTGTGCTGCTTGTTAATAAATTGAACTTAATGTGGAGTTTTACCTAAGTTGTTGAGGTCTGTAATCGGTCAAAAAGGATGCAAACATTCGCAATGGTCATAAAACATATTACATTCCCCCTATAAGACTTTTAAACATGCTTAAAACAGATGTGGATTTATTATACTTCGATAAACAAAAGAATTTTAGTTTCATATTTAATTTGAAAAGGAGCTTTATTAAACAGCTTTTTATGTCTGGGTGACAGGTTCCCTTTAAGTCTTCTAAAAAATCATTTAAATGTGAAATGAGCCCAATATGATGGTTTTGTCTGCAATAAGTACAGGTTAGGAATCTGTTATCCGGAAACCCATTATCCAGAAAGCTCCGAATTACAAAAAGGTCATCTCCCAAAGGGCGAAGTGACTAAATGAGCTTGCGAAGGAGATAGACTCTAGCGCTATGTCGCACCCTAACGCCAGGCAAATTTTTGCTCTGTTGATTGGACGTAACTAATTCACTAAGATGCAGATTTTAATGAACATTACCTCTTGCACCAGACTTGCCTTCGCCACCTCAGACCAGGTGAAGTGCAATAGAGAAGATAGGAATTTCTCAAAAAAAATTGAAAATTTTTGTAAGTTCCAAAAAAAGCTTGCGACTTTTCAGTTTTTCAGGGTGATTGGCTGCAAAAGATTGTAATTTTTTCTTATGGTACCCAGCTTCCCCCCTACATTTCCTAACATATGGCACATAAACTATACACTGGGCTCATGTGTAGGGCATTATAACAACTTTATTTTCTTTTATCAAGGTTCCCCCGGGATTGTGTAGTGTAATGTATTTGCTGCAACATATACTTCCATTCAACTTTAACTTCCCGCCGTATGCAAATTAGCCAATGCTAGCGCAACTTCAATTTGCTTGCCGAATTAACGCTAGTGAAACTTCGCCATTGTTCGGTGCCCTGGACGCAACTTCACATTTTAGTGAATTAGCGTTGTCCTGTCGAATTTTCGCCTGGTGAAGTGTGGCGATGTGAGTGAAGCCATCGCTGGCGAATTTCCGGAGGTTAGTGAATTTGCCCCATAGACTCCATTTTATCCAAATAATCCAGATTTGTAAAAATAATATCCTTTATCAATGTAATTATAAAACAGTTCCTTATATTTGATTCAAACTAAGATATAATTTATCCTTACCAAAGGCAAAACAATCCAGTTGGGTTTAATTCACGTTTAAATCTTATTTTAGTAGACCTATGGTAAATTACGGAATCGAAAAATCCCAGGTCCCGAGCATTCTGCATAACAGGTCTCATACATGTAATTATATTTTAGCTGGGGGTCTTAAGACACATAATATACAGGGAGGGTACTGTGCAGAAGCAAACTAGGCAGCCGAGAAAATTCATATGCACTATTATATTTGTAGGTCCATACATGCCGCATACTTTTGTAAATCTGCATATTGGGCATATCAAACTATTCAGTAGACTTCTGGAATTCACGTTTATGTTGATTTATCTTTGTATGTAAAAAAATTGTGTGAGAAATGCAGAAATTTAACATTTATAAGCAATTTTCATAAATGTCATAAAACCCCTAATTCTAGTAAAATCTGGAATTGATGTCCATCAGTAATTAATGTGTGAGCTATAATTAACAATGTCTAACTGCAGGTATTTAGCCAGCACCACCTTCCCTCCCGTGATTGCGCTTAGACATTTATTGATTATAGCTCACCTATTCTAGGAAAGCTTTGCAGTTTGATATTTTGGAGGGACGCCAGGCACGGTACCTTCTCTGCCTGATTCCCCCTAGTTTGGACCCTTATGCCCACACCTATGGCAGCCATTCCAGGCTCGAGCTCCTCCATGCATGTGCGCGCATGTACGCATCTCTGGCATGTGCGCACACATATGGAGGGGAGGCAACATAGTCGGCTGGGTTGCCTAGGGTGCCCAGGCGACTCGGACCGGCACTGATATTTACCCATTAATTTTATATTGATAAGGGGTCTTTGTACTGTTAGGGAGTCTTATAGCACATAAAACACAGATGGGGCTTTATTCTCAAAAGCTAAATTGCCATCTTAAAAAGTAATGATAATGTGTGTGTCATTTTCATTTTAGATCCCTAAAAACCACATACTTTGGCAAATATAAACTGTTCAGTAACCTATGACATTCATATTTAGAATGATTTATAATTGTATGTAAGAAATTGTGTAAGATAAATGCAGCAAATTTCAAAATTTGTTTATGACTTTCAAAAATGTCAATAGTGAGTTTCACTCTTTTCAGGGGGTTCACACACTTTTGGGGGCATGTAGGGTACATAAAATCATTTGGGGTGCTTATTTTGCAGCAAGGGAAGAGTTAACCATGAACATATGTATGGATTATTTCACAGAATGCCTTTTAATGAGCACAACTTTTGCATCCATTTTAGTTTAATCCCACGTGTGCCTGCATTTGTAAATGACTACTTAACATGTTTTCCAAATGCATTTGTTTTGCTGGCACAGGGAAGGAAATTGGGATCCAGACATTCCAGTTATCCTATGGACATTTAGGGGCATATTTATTAAACCTTGAATTTTCTTGCTTGAGTTTGTAAGGAGAAAAACGTGAAGAGTGATAAGTGACATTTTTTGCCAGATATGTGTGCCTGCATTTGTAAATGACTACTTAACATGTTTTCCAAATGCATTTGTTTTGCTGGCACAGGGAAGGAAATTGGGATCCAGACATTCCAGTTATCCTATGGACATTTAGGGCCATATTTATTAAATTATATTAAAACATGAAGAGTGATGAGTGACATTTTTTGCCAGATATGGATTTGCAGTGGAATTGTGCATTTCGTCATTAATGGATGTCTTTGTGAAACTAAAACAATACTTTGCTTGGAAAATGTTTTCAGAGGACAAATACAGCTACAAAATGACCAAAGACCCAACACATTTTGTATTAAAAAGTTGCTGTGAGAAAACACCCACAGACTACAATGTTTTACCTGAGGGAATGGTTGCAATGAAAATGGCTCCAAAGAAAAAAAACGCAGCAAAGAAAAAAAGGGTTATAGACTCCAATGTATTTTGCACAAAAAAGGGTGCAGTGAAGCAATGTGGAAAAATGCCCATTGACTTCAAATTCAACATTTCAAACATTTCCATCAGCTTTGAAATGTATATGGTGAACTGGAAAAGTGACCGATTTGCTCATCACTATACAGAAAATCACATGTCTTGGAATGAAGTGGCATGCCATTGTATAAAAAAGATGCAGGGGAACTACTATGCCTCTGTTTAATATATTGCAGAAAGACAACTATGTAAGGGGCCAATTTCTTTTAAAATGCTATTGGCTTGTTGTTTTGACCATGTTAGGGGCCAATTTTTAAAAAAAATGCTATTGGCTTTTTGTTTTGAAGACATTAATACGGAAACATGGGGGCAGATTTACTAAAGGCGAAGTAGCTGTTGCTAGTGAAAATTCACCAGAAATAACATCCGCAGGAACATTGCCAATTTACTAACAGGCATAGAGGACAATTCACTAGCTAATGAGATAGTTGCAAGCGCAGTTTCACGCCCTTTTTCATTTTTCCTCAGGCGAACACTAAAGTGTGAATTTTACAGACCATTACCTCTTTCACCTGAGTTTCCTTTGCCAGTTTAGACCTGCTGATCTGATAAGATGAAGCTACATCCTCCTCAATCTTATGTCAGTAAAATCATATCCTGAATGCTGAAAAGTCATAAAAATTTTAAAAATCGTTGGCAAAAATTTGGCCTTTAGTGAATTTCCCCCATGGTTTGAAGAAGTTGCATCACATCATATTGAACTATATTAATAGTTAATGGGGACTGGGTGCTTGTCATAAAGTATCATAAAACTAATTTCTGGTTCTAAATCAACAAAGATCCTGGTACTGTACTGACAAATATGTCTTGTTAAATGCCTTAATATGTTTGGGAAAATGTATCAAATCAAAAGTGTCATTGAAAAGTAAGCAATACAATATTCATAGATTATCTAGGCCTATAAATAACAAACAAGAAAAATCAGTTCACAAATAAAATATTAATCTCTGCTATATCCCAATGGAAAAATCTTACTTATTAACCCTTTACTTCCTCCTAGTTATCATCTCTACCATCCCCTTCAGGTGAATAAGCAAATTTGCATGCAAATGTCTATTTAATAACCATGACGTCTACAAAGTAGCATATTTATTTCACTCAGTTACCCCATATAATTACATGATTGAGCCTAGTTACCTAGAAAATGACTGCTTTGCTTATGCAGCGTAAGTAAATAGTGCATTGGGGGTTAAGCGAAAAAGAATTCTATTTGTTGGAGCCTAGTAAATTGTTTCATCTTGGAATTTAGCTGTTCTCTCTAATACAGACATGGATGTTACAGCAGTTCTTCCTGTGATAGGGTTATGGGGTAATGAAATGTATTTTTTGTTGATTATTTTGCTCTCTTCTGCGCTGAGTGATAAGTAGCTAACCAACGAAGCTTGTAATTACAATCTTACAGAAACTGCTCCGATCTGTATATAAATCTCACCATCCAATTACAAGATGTAATAATTTTGCACTCAAGCTGGTAATGAGGTCTAATACGCGAGCATTTGATAATCCTCTCCGGATGCTGTGTGATCAGATGTTGGCTTTGTAATTAGACTGGCAGAAAATCATTATTTCATGTTCAGTAAAAAAATTAGGTTGGTGGGAAGTTAATTTTCTCTCTGGTTTCTGAAGCATAGACACCAATTTAATGATTTAATCATGATTGTTAGCTCTTTTGCAATTAATTTGTAATAATGGTGTATAGGAGCAGCATCAGCCTGCGTGCAAATAATAGTGTAAGATAAATAGATTGATGAAAATTTCATAAAAGAGATAATATGCATAGTTTGTACAAATTTAGTTTGCATATTGTATATATGCAATTTCTGTAATGTTATACAGAAATTAATAATGTTGTAATGTTATATGCCAGCAGGCCCGGATTTTGAGCTGCAGGGCCGAGGCCACTGGTTCTGCACTCGCACCTCCCCTGTGCACAAGCATACGCATGTGTCGGAGCACTGGGGATGATGCGTACAGGAGTATGCGTCCCAGTGCTCCCTTGAATTGGAGCTGGGCGGCTTCCTGCCCCTAAAATCATGCCGCCCTAGGCCAGGAACTTTGTGGCCTCTCCACAAATCCGGGCCTGCGTGCCAGTGCTTTAAGAAGACTTAAATATTGAAGATGTTTTTTTCTGGATATTGTACAGCACATACACACATACATAAGAATATGTTATGGAGAAGAACCATAACAATAATAGGATTGATAGAAATTTATGAGAATTATTCTAGTTTTAGCATAAAATTGCAATGCACACATTATAGTGAGTCAACCAAAGGTATTCAAGGGACACTTCTCACACTCAAATTTTTTTGTTTTGTTTAACCCTTTGAAAAGCATTTCCCACTTTATATGTTGCAGAGATGCCCTTATAAGTTTGCATGTTTAAAATGTAGTGTTTTAGAAAGTTGTTCCCTTATAGAGTTGTTTCTGCAACATAATCTCAAGAGACCATGTTATTATCACTATTCCCTAAATGCTCATGCACACAAATGCTAGAGATCAATTCAGTTTTACAAGATCCAAAAGAAGCTGATTCCTAGTAGGTTCTTGAACAATAAGCTGAAATAAAAAGTTGTCATTCAGCATATTTACAAACCTGCTAGCTTTTTCTGACTTAGCAAAACCATAATAATAACTTGAGTTATTTGCGAAGCTGCTTCTATTTGTAAAAGTAGCTGGGCTACTTGTCACTTATACAAGGTGGTTTGTAGCATACACAAATGATCATTGTAACATTTTCCCAGTTGAGATCTTTACCCATAGGGATACCACCCCCATCCCAGTACCATCAATGTATATTTCTTTAGTGCATGGCTTTAATTCAGACTTTACATACAAACATAGTCCTCCAACCTTTTTAATCCCTCTGTCCCTCCTAAAAAGGGTATAACCATTTAAATTCACAGACCAGTCACATGTTTCATCCCACCAGGTCTCAGTGATACCAATTATATCATAATTTTTAGAGCATGCGAATAACTCCAGTTCTCCCATTTTACCTGACAAACTAATTGCATTGGGTCAAAAAGTAATTTTCATTACTTAATGGAAAATTATATCTTAAGTTAGTATTAGTCTGTTTTCCTTGTAACAGAGGGACCTCCTTAGCTGGTAAACTGTATGCCCCCCTCACTCCTCCCCATGACCCCGTAGTAATCCCATTGCCCTGTCTAAACCTTGCTTCCCCATAATTATTTAGCTCACCCCCTTGCCTAATTTAAACACCCCTCCAACTCCTTAGCAATTATTTCCCTTAGCACAGTTTACCCCCTTCCATTGAGGTGCAAGCCATCATGACTAAATAGGTAGTACCCCAATGAAAAATCAGCCCAGTGCTCTAGGAACCCAAACCCTTCCTTCCTACACCAAGACTTGAGCCACGCATTTAGCTCCCTAAACTCCCACTGTCTTCCTAAACGTACACGTGGCACGGGCAAAATTTCAGAAAAAATTACTTTGAAAGACCTTCTCTTAATCTTAGAGCCTACTAGGGGCATGTTTACTAACATTGGAGATAAATATCTGGAGAGATTTCTGGAGATGTTGCCCATAGCAACCAATCAGATCTTTGCTTTTGTTTTCTAACTTGGCTGTGGCTGTTTAAATCTAATTGCTGATTGGTTGCCATGGGCAACATCTCCAAAAATCTCTCCAGATATTTATCTCCAATGTTAGTAAACATGCCCCCTTAGATCCCAGAACTCACTCTTTAAGGTCTTCCATCTAACATTAATGTTGTCGGTATTACCAAAATGTACTAACACAGCTGGGTCATATCCAGCCCCACTCAATTATATGTCTACCCGATCAACCACATGCCGAACCCTGGCACCAGGAAGATGGCAAACTATTTGGTTGTAGCTATCCAGACGACAGATTACCCTATCCACTTTCCTAATTATTGAATCCCCTACAATCACAATCCTTTTAGGCCTGGTTCTGCTCTCCTTACCACCACTACTACAAAATCTGTTTTCCCGGCTGTTAGAGAGATCAGCCCCATCTAGAACTGCCAATCCAGAGTTCACACTCCCATCTTCTTCACACAAACTGGCAAATCTGTTGGGAAATATAAACCCCAGAGCAAATTACTTTTTCCTGATGCCCACACTAGATTTTCTAACTGTCAACCTGCTATCTGCCTCATCATCCTGCTGCTGTTCTGTTCCTCCCAAACTATCGGACCCAGCTAGATCCTGCTCAGTGAGCAAGAGACTCCTCTTGTTGCAATTTATTGCTTTAGTGCTCTAACACGAGCATCTTAAGTGGCAATTTGCTCACAAAAGTCACAGAGGTAAGCAGTTTGAAATATTGTTGGGCGAATTTGTGAAACTTGAAAATTGACGAGTGTGTCAATTTTGGACAGCCGTTTGAAAAGTCGCTCAATTTCGACACAGGCGTTAAAGTCATTGGGCGTCCGAAATAGTGTTGACGTGCGGCGATTTTGATGCAATCAAATTTTTTGACGAAGGTGAATGTTCGCGGGCGAATTTTTGCAGAATCTATTCGCCGTCAGCAAAATGCAGAAATTCACAGTGAATTTGTGTTAGGCGAATTTATTCAGCAATCACTAGTTTGAAACTCTTTCTCCAAATCTGCATACACTGGGTCAGACCTTTAATCTTGCTAACACTCATTATCCCAGTAACAGATCAAAAAATAGGATTTAAAAAATTAGAGTTTAGAACAAACTTTTGACCTCCTTTAGTTTGAAACTCCTGTTTTTGATTACAAAGAGTGGTGGTAAATGGAACATGTTCTAATCGGACCACTGTTGTTAGTTAGAGTACAACAGGTGTTTGTACTTGGTCCTTTGCTTTTAAACTTGTCTATTAATGATCCGGAGGTGGGCATTAAAAGTACTCATTTATTTATATAGCGCTGTCAAGATACACAGTGCTTTACTGCAGTTGTAGCAAACAGGGAATAAATGGTGGATAACAGAGACCAGACGATAGCTAGTGGGAGAGCTGGGATCAAGGGAAGGTTTTTTGAGGATAGGAGTGATTAGTGCTTGTTTGTATAATGATGGAAAGGTACCAGTAGAGAGTGAAAGATTGAATAGGTGGGTAAGTGCAGGAGAGAGTGTATCAGAGATTGGGTGGAGAAGGCGAGAGGGTATGGGGTCAAGGGAGCAAGTGGTGGGTTTTGAGCTGGCTAGAAGTTTGCTAACTTCATCTAGAGTTGCAGGGGTGAAGGAGTGCAAAGTAGATGTGAGTGGACTGCACGTTGGTCTGAGATTGTTGTCGGACGGTATGCTCAGCCTAATGAGATCGATTTTTTCATTAAAGAAATGAGCAAGGTCTTGGGCGGTAACATTAATAGGTGGAGGAGGTGGAGGGGGTGGAGGGGGGCATAGGAGTGAGTTAAATGTGGCAAACAGCTGCTGTGGTTTGGAGGACATAGTAGATATTAGATAAGAGAAGTATTGTTCTTGGCTAATGATAGAGCTCGGTTATAGCAGGAGAGCATGAATTTGAAGTGGATGAAGTCAGGATCAGTTCATGACTTTCTCCACCGTCGCTCAGCTGATCTACTACATCTTCTGAGGTACCGTGTTACACTAGTGTGCCAGGGTTGGGGTTTAGCTGGCCGGCTGTGACGGGTGGTAGAAGGTGCAAGGGAGTCAAGTGCTGTTGAAAGGGCATCGTTGTAGAGAGAAGCTGCCATATTGGGACAGGAGAGAGTATTAATATGAGATATGGATTGTGCTGATACTGTTGATAATTGTTGTGGTTCAAAGGCATCAAGGTTTCTGTACGTGTGGGTAGAGAGAGATGGTTGTGAAGGTGCAGGTGAAAGCAGTATCTGAAAGGAGAGTAGATGATGGTCAGACAGAGGGTAGGGAGAGTTAATTAATTTGGATGGGCAGCATGAGTGGCAGAATATAAGGTCAAGAGCATGACCCTCAATGTGGGTAGGTGAGTCGGTCCACTGAGAGAGACCAAAAGAAGCTGTTAGAGAGAGAAGTTTAGAGGTGGCAGCAGAGTTGTCAATGGGGATGTTGAAGTCCCCTAAAATGAGAGCAGGTGTCTCACTGGGGAGAAAGTATGGAAGCCAGGCAGCAAAGTGATCCAAGAAGGTGGAGTAGGGACCTGGGGGGCGATATATGACAGCAACACGCAGAGAGATTGGAGAAAACAAACGTATGCTGTGGACTTCAAAAGAAGTGAAGGAGAGAGAAGTCGGTGTAGTTAGATTTTGAAACCTACATTTGGGGGAGAGAAGAAATCCCACCCCACCGCCATGACGGCCATCCGGTCTAGGAGTGTGAGTAAGTGAGAAGCCTCCATAGCAGAGGGCAGCAGGTGAAGCAGTGTCTGAGGGGGAGAGCCATGTTTCAGTGATTGCAAGAAGGTGAAGGGATTTAGCTATAAAGAGGTCATGGACTGCTGTTAGTTTATTGCAGATTGACCGTGCATTCCAGAGGGCACATGAGAAAGGCGGGGAGGGTGTTGGTTTTATGTGAATTAGGTTTGCAATATTAGCAGTGCGTAAAGTCTGAGAGACTGGAAAAGACCTTGTTGAATGCCTGAGAGTGGGAATAAGTGAGGGTACAAATGAGTGAGTTGTACCAGGGTTTGGGGAGATATCCCCAGCTGCAAGTAACAGTAATAATGAGAATGAGACAAGGTGTGACCCAGATTTGACAGTGCGAGCAGTGTATTGTTTGATGGGATAAGAGGGGATAATAGATTTAACAATACAAGATAGTGTGCTTAGATTGAGAGAGGGTGATGGGTGAAGAGGAGATTTCAACAATTTCATAGTTGTAAAGAACTATAAGTTCCATACAAAATGCTGCCGCTTTGCTGATTTCACTGAACTGGAAAATGGGAAGAAACTGTAACATGAGGTTCAACATGGATAAATGCAAGGTTATGTACTTTGAGTTCCCTGGCAATGCCTCACCTGAAGTATGCAGTGCAGTTTTGGACTCCAGTATCAAGAAGGATATTAATTAGCTAGAGAGAGTGCAGAGATGTGCATCTATAACTGGTTAGAAAGGTAGACTGTCACGGTTGGGGTTGTTTTCTCTGGAAAAAAAGACGCTTACAAGAGGACATGATTACACTTTACAAGAGAACTTTATAGACAAATAGCAGGGGGCCTTTTTTCCAATAATTCAATCCACGACACCAAGATTTGTTAGAGAAAAACACTGTTATTTATTAACAATATCAACAATGTAACTATTAACAACTTTTCATTGTACAATTTGTATAATAATTAACAAAAAAAACAATCTACTTGCCTTCTACTTCAGAGGTATCCAGAGTTCCAGTTTGGCTGATAAATCTTAGGCTGGCTACACCACGTGCTCCTGTCCTCACACACACTTCTTGTAACAAGTAAACCAAATAAGACGAAGGAAGCCTTAAAGCAGAACTTTGCTGCAATTAAATGTATTAAGTTGTGCCACTACATGTTTCAGGCCACAATGCCTTTCTCAAGTCTAACAGAAAAGTTCTGCTTTAAGGCTTCCTTCATGTTTTTTGGTCTACTTGCCTTCTAGATGACCTAACTTGAGCCAAACAATAATGTTTTTTTCCTCCTCTGCCCAACTCCCTATTCAAGGTAGACCCCCAGCTACTCACTCTTCTTCTCACTAACTCTCCTATTTATTAAAGTTAACCTTTTGGCACAAAGTCAAGTCACCACACTCCCCATGCAACAACAGACCCTCTCAAAATAGGCATAAGCAGGGATGGTGGCCCACCATAAGTGCTTCTGTCTGTCTGGCTACTGAGAACACAAGCAGGGAGGGCATGTTGGGCTGCCTTTCTAAACTTGTCGTGGCCTGCTTAAACTATACCTCAGGTTAAGGATACCATAGAAATAACCAAATCCTACTCTATTTTGATTTTGAATCTGCAAAAAGGCATCTGGGACGGCTACAAACAAATGTCAAACTCCTAAATATTACAAATCAATATTTGAACCTTATTGTGCATATTATGCACAGTTCTAAAAGGGACCGTATTTTGTTTATTTATCTTTTGTTTAACACACATTGTTCAATCAACAAGATAACACCATGCCTAATGATCCAAAGTGGACAAATCAGCCCACATTCAGCCTTGTCTTCAAGTTCTAAAGTTTTTTATAACATGTACTACTCTACTCTAAATAAATTATTTATATATATATATTTATATATATATATATATATATATATATATATATATATATATATATATATATATATATATATATATATCTACATATATATATAGAAGAGGTTGGAAGCCGGCACAATTTTTTTTTTATTTAATGAAAAACGACTAACGTTTCGGCTTGCACTCAAGCCTTTCTCTAAGTGAGTGATACAAACAAACATCAACCATTTAAACCCAAATGTGGCGGGAAGAAGGGGGTGGTGACGTCATAATGACGTGTGTGGGGAAATTCCACTGTGCAGTCTAAAATTATGGGGAAATTCCACTGTGTTAACACTAAACCAAGTGCAATGAATAATACAAAACCAAAGTGATACATGAAAGGATACAATAAACAATGCAGACAGTTACATATTAGTTACATAAAAACATTATCTGGCAGCAACAAAGTTTACTTTGCAACAATGTTGCATAATGATACGTAGTGTTTATGCAGTACCTGTGTCAGTTCACTAATACAGTGAAGCGTCCTTAGAGCTGAAGAGTAAATCTTCTAATGCGTATATACGGTGGAGTCTGCGTGCAGTACATGTAAATGCTGGAAGTAAAGCGCTGTAGCCTGGGACTGTTCATCAATAAAAATAAGTGAGGGAGCGTGACGTTACCGGCTTGGAATACGGCCTCTGGACGTCTGCGTTGTAGCGGTTCAGTTATATATCAATTTTTACCGATCGGTAAGTCCTACCCGTGTCGCATGGTGGCTGGCATCCCCTGGGTACGTCAGTACTGGTGCTCGCGAACGGGTATTTCCAATCGGGAGATTTCATCGGTGTTAGCGTAGTGTTCTATACTTGGAGAGGGGACATCCGGTGTTGAGAGTGGTAACCAATGGCAACTGCTATGCGTCTCACGCTGGCTATACGATCCGGTCTGTTGTCAAGTCACGAATACCTAGCAACCACTCGCTCAAGATACAATCTGGGGAGGTATTGAGGCTCGATGAGCGTCTGATGGAAATAAAATGCTTTCATCAATCGTGTCAGTCTGTTTCATTCTATAATCAAGCAAATTTAGTGAAAGATTTATAGGAAATTTTTTAGGAACCTCCACCCGTTCAAAAACCAGGGACGGCCACACAAAAGGCAGGGTGGCATCAGACACAAGACCACCAGCACCACATTACCAACGGAGGAAGTAGTCTTTAATTTAAGCGACCACCAACTGAGCCCAGCAGAGAGAGACCTGCTTTCCAAGGGCCTCTCTTTTGTACCCACTACTGAGATTAACCAACTTGACCTGATGATAGATATACACAAGTTTCAGAGAAGCATGAAGCTCAAAGACTATTTCAGGACACAGACCACACAAGAATATACTCCATTTCGCACAAAAAGCCAGTTTGAACCACCCAATACTCCAAAGTCCATAGCAGCTTTAACTCGCCTACTCACAGATGAATCTATGAAACCAAGAGACCCCAAAGGATGGCCGAATTTGTCAACTACGGAGAAAGAAGCTATCAGATCCCTGGCAAGCAACCCCACAATCATCATACGACCGGCTGATAAGGGGGGAGCAGTGGTTGTTCTTAACTACTCTGATTACAGGTCTGAAATTCTCCGACAACTTGGTGATTCCAGTGTATACACAAAACTAGATTGTGATCCCACATACTTGTTCAAGAAAAAGACTGATTCAATTTTAAATGCAGCCCAGTCCCAGGGCATCATCTCAGAGTCCACACACGCATTCCTCGTCACAGACCACCCCGTGACTCCTATACTGTATACTTTGCCGAAGATTCACAAAACACTACATAACCCCCCGGGACGTCCAATAGTCAGTGCCAGAAATTCCTTCCTACAACCGCTGGCGATATATGTGGACTATTTTTTACAACCCTTGGTGCAATCCACCCCTACTTATTTGAAAGACACCAGCGACCTGTTAGTAAAACTAAGTGAATGTCAACCTATACCATCTCATACGTTCTTGGCCACTATGGACGTCACCTCCTTATATACAGTGATACCCACAGATGAAGGTATTGAGAGAATACGGACAACACTACAACAACATCATAACCCTACTCGACCCTCAACTGAATTCCTGATGGATCTACTAGAACTGTGCCTGAAACATAATTATTTCAAATTTGAACTGTGCTATTACTTACAACTGAGTGGCACCAGTATGGGATCCAATGTAGCACCAGCCTTCGCCAACTTGTATATGGCACATTTCGAGCAACACTACATACTTCCCAATTATGGATCCTCGATCTACAGAATTTGGCGCTTCATCGATGATCTGTTGCTCATGTGGACGGGACCTAAGGATCTTTTCACCACAATGATCAACGATTTAAACGCACTGCCCACCCCAATCAAATTTACAGCTCAGATCGACCCAAATGAGATTCCCTTTTTGGACATCCTCCTATTGAAACAGGGAACAAAACTTGCAACCACCATCTATCGTAAACCAACAGATAGAAACACCTTGTTGCACCATACATCATGCCATCCACCTCACCTACTTAGGAGCATTCCATATTCACAGATGATCCGTACTGTACGCAACAACACAGACCATACACGACTGGAAGTCCAACTAGATGACCTTACCAACCGGTTTCTACTACGTGGATATCCCCTACATGAACTGCTCGATAGCCGCCAGAGAGCTATGAGTTATACACAAACTGAATTACTTCACCCAACATCAAGTAAGCCAACGAGATCTAAGGATGACAGATTAACGTTTCTGACCACCTACTCACCCACCACTAAACTTTCACTAAAGCGATTCACGACCACTGGTCAATAGTCCAAAAGGATAGAACACTTCCACCATTATTCAAACAACCACCACGGATAGCCTTCAAGAGAGGCAGAAACCTGAGGGACCAGTTAGTAAATACAGATCCATCTCACTGCTACCAGCCACCTATACCTACTACTTGGCTATCCAGCTCCAAGCCAGGATGTTATAAATGCACGGATTGCACTACCTGCAGACAATTACTCACGGGACCTACATTTTCCCATCCACACTCTGGAAAACAAATTGCTATCAGACACAGGCTCACTTGTACCTCCAAATACATTATCTACATCCTTAAATGCCCCTGTGGACTCATGTATGTAGGTAAAACAATCACCAATTTTAGAGACAGAATGGCAAACCATAGATCATCCATCAGGACGGCAATAACAAAGGGGAGTGGAGACACTCCAGTGGCCCAACACTTTGTGGAGAGCAAACATACACTGGCATCACTTAAAAGCATGATCATTGATTGTGTCCCAATCCCGCCCAGAGGAGGAGATCGTGAGAGAATCTTGTTACAGTCTGAACTGAAATGGATCCATCGACTAAATACATTGAGCCCTCGGGGTCTCAATGAACTGATCTCCTATGCTCCTTTCTTCTAAACCAGTTTTCTTCTTTTCATTCTTTTTCTAAATCAGTATTCTAAACTTATTTTTCTTTTTTCTTTTCTTTCACTCTGAGAGAACATATCCAGTAGTATAGCTTTGAGCATGTGTTGTTGTATGTTAGTTACGTTTCCCTTCGTTTTTCCTCTTTTCCCCTAAGGTTGTATCGTCTCTAAACTCCTAGCAGGCGCTGCATTTTCTGAGCGGAGAAATCCTAGGTCTCTCTAAGCTACATACGAAGTGGAATACTTATGTGGACTGTCCATCAGTACTACACACATTTACTTGGACGGGTCAGGTGTCGCTAGCCCCTTCCGTTTTCATCTTGGTGGCTGACCCTACCTACGATTCCAGTGTGTAAAAATTCTCTGATCCCATATTATGGAGTTTTAATACCTAACCAATATTTGTTCCTCCACAGTCCATCCTGTGGTACCTACATACCAAGAGACACAATAAGACAATGTGTTTTACCTTTGCAGTTTGCCTTTAGCTCATTTTATATGGATACTAAGAGACAAGTTTACCAACCAACCCCCATGTGCTATATTTATCTGTCCCTTTTTCTTTCCCATGTTTGTATCTACTTACTCAAGCCAGTATACTCAGTGATCTTGTTTCTCTCATCTTTTATTTTTATTTTTTATTCTTTATATTTTTTATTCTTTATATTTCCTTCATTTCCTGTTCTCATTTTTATTTTTCTTTATTTTCGATATTTCCTATAAATCTTTCACTAAATTTGCTTGATTATAGAATTAAACAGACTGACACGATTGATGAAAGCATTTTATTTCCATCAGACGCTCATCGAGCCTCAATACCTCCCCAGACTGTATCTTGAGCGAGTGGTTGCTAGGTATTCGTGACTTGACAACAGACCGGATCGTATAGCCAGCGTGAGACGCATAGCAGTTGCCATTGGTTACCACTCTCAACACCGGATATCCCCTCTCCAAGTATAGAACACTACGCTAACACCGATGAAATCTCCCGATTGGAAATACCCGTTCGCGAGCACCAGTACTGACGTACCCAGGGGATGCCAGCCACCATGCGACACGGGTAGGACTTACCGATCGGTAAAAATTGATATATAACTGAACCGCTACAACGCAGACGTCCAGAGGCCGTATTCCAAGCCGGTAACGTCACGCTCCCTCACTTATTTTTATTGATGAACAGTCCCAGGCTACAGCGCTTTACTTCCAGCATTTACATGTACTGCACGCAGACTCCACCGTATATACGCATTAGAAGATTTACTCTTCAGCTCTAAGGACGCTTCACTGTATTAGTGAACTGACACGGGTACTGCATAAACACTACGTAACATTATGCAACGTTGTTGCAAAGTAAACTTTGTTGCTGCCAGATAATGTTTTTATGTAACTAATATGTAACTGTCTGCATTGTTTATTGTATCCTTTCATGTATCACTTTGGTTTTGTATTATTCATTGCACTTGGTTTAGTGTTAACACAGTGGAATTTCCCCATAATTTTAGACTGCACAGTGGAATTTCCCCACACACGTCATTATGACGTCACCACCCCCTTCTTCCCGCCACATTTGGGTTTAAATGGTTGATGTTTGTTTGTATCACTCACTTTGAGAAAGGCTTGAGTGCAAGCCAAACGTTAGTCGTTTTTCATTAAATAAACATCAGTTTTTGCCTTGATAAGACCTGCGAGTGCGAGCTTTTCTACTTCGCTACATATATATATATATATATATATGAAAAAGCTTGCACTCACAGGTCTTATCAAATAATATAAAGGTGTTTATTAGAAGACAAAAACAACTGACGTTTGTGAAAGGTTGTGAAAAAGATATTGGTATCTGCAGACTCCATATTGTTGATTGGGAGAGACGTTAATTGATTGTACTTGCTATCTGTGGATCGTGCTGGGAAACCAGTAGGAGTAGAGAAGGAAAGGAGCTCTAAATAATTCAGGCAATTTATACATCCTGTCACATCTGCCCTCTTGTTGAGAACTTTTTGCTCTCACCTTCATGGCTCCCAGCAACAACTTGACTACTTCCTGGTTAATCATGATGCACTAGTAACACTAAAACATTCTACCATACACCAGATTACTTGGTCCGACCATGCCCCCTGTAGAGGTTAATTTAAACATACTACCTGCCTCAAGTAAACCATTTTGATGTATTCTTAATGTTAAATAAAATCACAGTTGACTGCAGATCTCACAGATGACTTTTATAGAAAAAAATTTCCATGTCCTCTCCCTTTACAATCTGGAAACATAAACATAAAGCATGGATAAGTCAAAAAATCAAGCTCACACTGCAGGGCACTGCTAACCTAGCAACTCAAAAACATAGAATGTAAATATAGTCAATGAGAACACATCTTAAGGACCTCGCTATTTCAGAAGCAGAAAAAGCAATTACATATACACGTCAATGTTACTATGGATACGGTAGCAAGGCCCACACCCTTCTGGCCTACAAATTACATGAACAAAAGGCACAAAAGACAATTTTAGCTATTCACAGCAAGAGGGGAAATGCAGTTCACACAAGAGATCAGATAATAGATACATTTTTTAAAATTACTATAACTCATTGTATAATCTTTATCAGCAAGTTAACAGTGCTCTTGAACAATACATTAAGGACATGCTCTCCCCCTCCATACTCCGTAGGATAACAGAAGATATAAATAATCTGCATAATGACTCAATAACAGAGAAGCAACTCAAATATATTCTCCAGTTCTTCTCAACAAAAAAGGTCCCAGTCCCTGATGGGCTCACATACCTCTTTTACAAATCTTTTTATGAAATACTTGGCTGCCGTCTGCTCACGATATTTAATGAAATCTGTCCCACCACCCGCTATGCTCTTCTCATATTTCTCTTATTTTAGAAGAGGGAAAGGACCCCCCAATCCTGTGCTAGCTACCGTCCAATTGCCTAACTGAATGCTGATACAAAAATATTTAGTTAAATCTTGACCAATCGCTTAACCCCACACATGTAATTTCTGATGAATCAAGGTCGGGTGGGATTTATAAGTAGAAGGCAGTGAATACCCGCGATTTGCAGCAGGCGAATAAATCCACAAAACCACTGTGAAAATTCGCTGGCGTCAAAAAAAAATGGACGGCGGTGTCCAAAAACTCGGCATTTCACAAATTTGCCCATCATTACTGGAAGCCCATTTACACCAAGTGGTGGCATTGTTGGGCAGTAGGGACTGTGGGAAGTGGGTAACACCGGAAGGTGATTCTGTTTCCCTATACCATTTCCTAGAAATGGCTACTACCACAAACTCTTTAACACTGTAAAGCTAACTCTCTCCATCTGTAACTACTCTAAAAAAAAGCAGTATAGTATTGTCTATAAGCCTCACAGACTGACTCCTATCTTTGGTAACTCGAATTTTGCCCAAAATTCTAGGGGACAATTTGCCCCTTTCTCCAATGGATCTCACTATGGGAGAAACTTACAAAGGCCTCAGCAAGGAAACAAATTATAAAATTCTCATAAAATGGTTATGAAACCCACCAAACTATGTGCAATTTACCCAATGTCTCCCCCACATGCTGGAAGCAATGTGGAGGAGACGACACACTATACCAAATCTTTTATATAGTAACATAGTTAAATCGGGTTGAAAAAAGACCAAATTCCATCAAGTTCAACCACTCCAAATGAAACCCAGCATCCATCCATACATATGCTGACCCCTTTTTACACTCACATAAACTATACATACCCATATCTATACTAACTATAGATATATTATCACGATAGCCTTGTCCAAGGAATCATCCAAGTCACTCTTAAAAGCATTAACAGAATCAGCCATCACAACATCAGGCAGAGCATTCCGCAACCTTACTGCCCTCACTGTGAAGAACCACCTACTTCAAATGAAAGTTCTTTTACAGAGAAAACAACCCCAACCGTGACAGTCTACCCTCATAACCAGTTAAGCTGCATGTCTCTGCACTCTCTCCAGTTCATTTATATCCCTCTTAAGGACTGAAGCCCCAAACTACACTGCATACTCCAGGTGAGGCCTTACCAGGAACCTATGAACAGGTAAAATTATGTTTTCATCCCTTGAGTTTATGCCCTTTTTATGCAAGACAAAACTTTTTTTGCTTAATGGCCACAGAATGACACTGCCCGGAATTAGACAACTATACCTAGATCCCTCTCAAGGAAGTCAAGAAAACTCCCACCACACTGACATTTAGTGTATAACTTGCATTTATATTATTTTTGCATTTATCAACATTGGATCTCATTTTCCAGTTTGTGGCCCAGTTTTCCAATTTATTCAAATCACTCTGCAAAGTGGGAACCTATAGTTCTGCACAATTTAGTATCATCAGCAAGAATAGAAATACTTACTTTATTATAATTAATAAACAAGTTGAAAAGCAAAGGACAGAGCACTGCAGTACTCTTGGCTTTGTCCCCGCATGTAGTGTTACTGGAAAGAAGTACTGCGCCTATTTATAGTCATTTATAGCTGGACCCATGAACATTTATCATAGAAATCCTGTTCCATAAAATGATAAATCCATGTATACATCTGAAACAGAAAAACAATTGGCTGGCACATACACACTACTAAATGCAAATCCCTTAAGAAACTTTCAGTCTACACTTTTTGAACTTGTTAAGAAATGTTATGACTTGGGTGTGATAAGTCCCCAAGTCAGTGACTTCTTGAATTCAGGTATTACATGTTATGAATAATAAGAGCTGGCATCAGGAGTTTAAGTGGGCCACAATAGATGTTTGCTCTTTATACTCTTGCATCCCACACACCTTATAAAAAATATACAGATAGTTACATTTTAAGGTCTATTTTCTAAATTTTGTGACTGAAGCGTACAGACTGCTATGCAGAGGATTTGATATACACTTGTTAACACAGGCCTTCAAAAAGGCTTTGGTATCCTCTCTTTCAAAAATACATTTCCAACCCTCAGATTCAAACTAAACTGCCACCTACTGTTGATAAACCATTGTGCATCTTACAGTCCTAAATTTCCACAAATAAAACGTATTATGGGGAAAAAAAATAATTTTACAGACTGATGAAAAATTAAATATGATTTAGGGTTCAGGCTGCAAATTTGTCACGAGAAAAGGGCCCACTTTAAACAATATACTATCACCTAGCACAGGAGTGCCCATACTTTACTAATGCAAGGTCTACTTTTAGTGATGTTGTCCCTTTATGAGTTACATTCATAGGCATTGTTTGCATTCAATTCCATTCAAAAAGTTACTTACCGTATATACTCGAGTATAAGCCGAGTTTTTCAGCATCCAAAAAGTGCTGAAAAAGTCTACCTCGGCTTATACTCGAGTCAGTGGGCAGTAGCTGAGATTGCAGTCACTTTTAATCATTCCTATACATAGTTACATAGTTACATAGTTACATAGTTAAATTGGGTTGAAAAAAGACAAAGTCCATCAAGTTCAACCCCTCCAAATGAAAACCCAGCATCCATACATAAACCCCTCTCTACTTTTAATTAAATTCTATATACCCATACCCATACTAACTATAGAGCTTAGTATCACAATAGCCTTTGATATTATGTCTGTCCAAAAAATCATCCAAGCCATTCTTAAAGGCATTAACTGAATCAGCCATCACAACATCACCCGGCAGTGCATTCCACAACCTCACTGTCCTGACTGTGAAGAACCCCCTACGTTGCTTCAAATGAAAGTTCTTTTCTTCTAGTCTAAAGGGGTGGCCTCTGGTACGGTGATCCACTTTATGGGTAAAAAGGTTATATGAAGAATAACAGTTACTGCAATATCACACAGCACCTTCTGTTGGTTATATGAAAGAATAACAGTGACTGCAATATCACACAGTGCCTTCTGTTGGTTATATGAAGGATTAACAGTGATGGCAATATCACACAGCGCCCTCTGTTGGTTATACGAAAGATTAACAGTGATGGCAATATCACACAGCACCCTCTGCACATGGTAGTGGGACAATGCACACAGTAATCTGTTTGGCAATTCTCTGTCACCATCAACTTTGCAAAGAAGTCCGGTTGATTGCTGGGGGGTCACTTTGGTGGAATGTGTGCGCTGCTGGGAGACAGGGCTGTAGTTGTGTCTATTCTTATACTCGAGTCAATATGTTTTCCCAGTTTTCGTAGGTAAAATTAGGTACCTCGGCTTATACTCGGGTCGGCTTATACTCGAGTATATATGGTAAATATTGATTTATGAGAAAATCTATATTGCTATATTTAACAAACAATTATTTCCTATGTAACTGTAACATAAATATCTGAATGAAAAGCATGAAAACAGGAGGGTCATATAGATAAGCTGTTTGTTGGCAGTGTCTTGAGAGCTACTGATCACCAGCTAAAGGTCTACTGAGAAAGAAAAGAAGATTGGACAATTTGTTATTTGCAATACGAAAAATGTAATCTATTTGATCCCTTACTTGAATCGCCTCCTCTAATGGGGACCCGTACCTTTTCAATTACTTTCACCCTTAGGTCTTTTAGACCATTGGGTGAGCATGTTTTGAAATGTCTGCCAACCGGGGTGTTCTCTTCTCTATTGGTAATACTCCTGATGTGCTCCCTTATCCTTTCCTTCAGCATGCGGGATGTACGGCCCACATACTGTTTGTTACAATGGCTGCACTCTAAAAGGTATACAACGTTTCTGGTATTGCAATTATAGAACCCTGTATTTTTGAAGACTTGCCCTGACGCATTAGATTTAAACTCCGGCCCAATAAAGATAACTTGGCATGTCTTGCAGGTATTTGCCCCACATTTATATGTACCTTTTACTTTTAACCAGTTATCCGCCAAGTTGGGTGAAGCCGATGAGACTAAACTAGGTGCCAGCATTTTTCCTAAAGTAGGAGCCTTTCTTGGGACGCATTTGACCTCGGTTTGTGCCAGGATTTCCGACATTTTTATATCACCATTCAATATAGGTAAATATTTTTTGATGATCTTACAAATTTGGCCATACTCCTCACTATATTCAGTGACAAAGAACATTTTTTGTTTGTCTGGCTTAATGTGGTCTGCATGGTCCTGGATCAGCCTTCTTTTTTCTATTACCTCTTGTATAAAAAACCCAGCTGTTGCTAGTGAACTGCTAACCTATGACTAAGGGATAACTCCCGAAACGCGTTAGGTTTTTCCAGCAGGAACGCCAATAAACCCCATTTGCAGAAGTGCCGTCTGCCTTTCGAGTGTTGTTGTGTTTACAGTGGGGACACTGTCTGACTGAGCACCTGGCCTGAGGGGAGAGCGGTGAGCATTTGCGGTCCTTATTTGCTCTTTTATCTACATACATAAAGATACCAATGTTTTGAAACATTTTCATATATATGTAATTCTGGTGATTTGGGACATTTCAGTATACAGGGTATTGAAAGAGTTTGTTTAGGTAACAGAGGAGGTGATCTCAGAGGAAGTGCTTTCTAAAAGAGAGCTTTTTGGATGTTAAACTTTAAAACAAGGATACCGCTGGGCATGAATTCAGATGTTGACTTTTCATGTTATTGATTTAAAAAATTAGCAAAACTGCAGAAGAATTTGAAAAATTACAAAATGTTCGCACGTTTTGCAAACGCTTTTAAGTGAATAGGTGTTTTTTATATCCATTTTTTTTGCATCAAATGAATGCAATCAATAGGGTTTTTGCCATCATTCCATTTTCCAGCATGGTGAAATTGTATTAATGCTGTCACCATTTATACTGGGACAAAAACCTGCAGGAAAAAAAATTGCATAACAAAATACTGAAGCTGATTTGTGAAAATTTATGCCACTTGCAAAAACTTGCATTAAGATGCAAATCTTTGATTTTGTTTTACATTTGAAAAAATTGTTTCTTTTATGTCCTATATATCAGCACATACGGGGTAAACTCCTTCTTCTACAAGGTAGTCGGAGTACAAGGAAAGTAAAAGTACCTCTCCTACCCCAATATCCCATGTTTTTTTCCAACCTTATTGCAGGTAGGGATTAGGATCGAAGGTTATTTTGTGGTAGCAAGTTCTACTGCATGGTTTTTAGATGCCCCAAGCCCAAGTGCTCTGAAGACCATAACTTGAGCAACAGAAGGAGTTTTAAAGGCATGTGGCTACCCAGACTGGGCCTTTGTCAAAACAGCAGCAACCAAGCCCAACAGAAACACCAAAAGAAATAATTGCCTGGAGACACACATAGTAGGTGAAACATAGACATCCAAACTCAACAAACACCACGTCCTTGTGTTTTTCAAACCTAGCAACACACTGAGACAAAAACTGGTATACCCAAATGATCCAACACCAAAAGAAAAACAAAGCAATGTGGTATATGGAGTCCAGTGTAGCGAGGAGTGCACAGATCTATAAATTGGGGGAGACAAAACAACTGCTCACCAAGCGAATGGCTCAGCATAGGAGGGCAAACTCAGCTGTCTTTCTACACCAAGGGACTCTCCTTTGAAGATAGCAAGGTCCAAATCTTGGTTAAAGAAGACGGCTGGTTTGAATGAGGCGTGAAAGAAGCGATTCATGTCAAAGTGTAGAAACCATCCCTGAACAGAGTTGGGGGACTTCAACACACCTGTCTGCTGTTCTATCATCTGTACCCCGGCAGATTCAGAACGCTTGACACATCCATTTATGCAACTGTCACAAGTAACACCTGTCTAGGGGTTGCATGCGTGAAACGTCTTCAATGATTACTCAACAAGTCCAGTTGTTTTAGATTTACCTATACTAGATATTTTCATAGGGTTAACACAGAAGAAAAATGGATGTCATTAATATGTTTTTTTATGTGAGTGTTTACATAAGTTTGTATGGGTGTATGTATGTGCACTGAGGATCATTTGGAGAGGTTGAACTTGATGGACTTTTTCAAAACAACTTAGCTATGTAACCGCTTTATGCAACTATTAGCTACCTAAACTTCAGCGGACTGTCTGAATAAAGGGGCAACTATTTTGCCAGTCCCCTACATGTACAGTAAATCAATTCATAATGTGTTCTGTACAGGTTATTATCTCCATGCGGGTTTTGGTACGGCTATATAGAATAGTTTGATATCTAACAGACCCCAAGCATGTAAAGACACCAAAACTCAAATAGTGCATATAAATTTAATGGCTGACATTATTTGACTCCTTTACACAGCACACAGACCCTATACAATAAGGTAACCCAACAAAACCATCTTCACCATTTTTAAATAGAAATTAGATCTTTTGAAACTTCTCATATATATATATATATATATATATATATATATATATATATATATATATATATATATATATATATATGCCAAATGTATAGTATTAATAATAATAATAACATTTCTGAACATTTCTTTAGGGCACAAAGTCAAAATGTTGCAAATGTGAATTTATATGACTACCTCATTATGGCCCGGATTCAGTTCCAATAGAAAATGCTATTTTATGGTTTATCACGTGAAAACTTTCGGTTAAGACTAAATTTAAAGAGAAGAAACGTTTCCCCTCAAATAGTCATACAAATTTAATGGCTGACATTATTTGACTCCTTTACACAGCACACAGACCCTACACAATAAGGTAACCAAACAAAACCATCTTCACTGTTTTTAAATAGAAACTACATCTTTTGAAACTTCAAATATATGCCAAATTTATAGCGTTAATAATAATAATAATAATAATAATAACATTTCTGAACATTTCTTTAGGGCACAAAGTCAAAATGTTGTTAAAGTGATGGGCCAGATTCAGTTCCAAGAGAAAATGTTATTTTATAGTTTATCATTAGGGATGTAGCGAACGTCGGAAAAAAAGTTCGCGAACATATTCGCGAACTTGCGCAAAAATGCGAGCGGTTCGCGAACGGTTCGCGAACCCCATAGACTTCAATGGGAAGGCGAACTTTAACATCTAAAAAAGACATTTCTGGCCAGAAAAATGATTTTAAAGTTGTTTAAAGGGTGCAACGACCTGGACAGTGGCATGCCAGAGGGGGATCAAGGGCAAAAATGTATCTGAAAAATCTGCCTGTGTGTGCTTGGAAGAGATAGTGTAGGGGGAGAGCTGTTAGTGATTTCAGGGACAGATGATAGTAAGTTTGCTGGCTAGTAATCTGCTTGATACTGCTCTGTATTGGAACAAAAAAATAAATAAAAGCAGTCCTTACAAGGACTATTGCTATTGCAGCAGTCAGCAGATGAGATCAGAAGCAGGACAGCTGCCCACTGCAGCTACATACAGAGCACTGCAGTAGAAGGTAGATTACTAGCCAGCAAAGCTACCTAAGCTTAAATGTCCCTCAAACCCCTGCAGACTTCTGTCCCTCCAATAACAGAGCAGTATCAAAACGATTACTAGCCAGCAAACTTTCAACTGTCCCTGAAATCACTAACAGGCAGCAGCTCTCTCCCTACACTATCTCTTCAGCACACACAGGCAGAGTGAAAAAAAGCTGCAGGGCTTCGGTTTTTATAGGGAAGGGGAGTGGTCCAGGGGAGAGCTTCCTGATTGGCTGCCATGTACCTGCTGGTCTGGGGTGAGAGGGCAAAAAAAAGCGCCAACAATGGCGAACCCAAAATGGCGAACGTCGCGCGACGTTCGCGAACTTCCGGCGAGCGCGAACACCCGATGTTCGCGCGAACAAGTTCGCCGGCCTTAGCCATGGTGGAGTCCAGACGCAGACTTTAAGAGCTCCTCCACTGGATCCCTGATAACCCGACATTAAGCTATTTGCAGAGCAAATCACATTACTCCGGGTTTCTTCTGACTGATACCGAGGCATGGGTAAACGTGGAACCCGGGCACAACGCACAACTATGTCGCCTTTCCTGCACAAAACTCCTGGCCGAGGCAAACACGCGAAGTTCCAAGATGGCGGCGAGGAGGAGGACACATCTCGTAATTCCCTGTGCATAACTACCTCACCCACGCGATCAGTGAGTATGTCTCCAGCACTCACCCCTACTCAGACTTCCCCGCAACGGTCCCCGCCAGATCCCTCGCAACTGCCAGACGATCAGCCAGTAACGCCACAAATTTTAGCGGCCCAGTTAGCGATACTGCAGGACGCATTGACTTCCACTATCATGCAGTCTGTGTCGGCGGCAGTGAATGCAGCAATAAAAGAGAACCAAAGGGATGTTAATGATCTGGGGGATCGCACCGATAAGTTGGAAGCTTATACAGATGATATTGCTCAGCGCCTGATGTATGTTGAGGAAGATAACGAGACTCTTAAAGGGGAAGTCTGTGATCTGCGCGACATGTGTGAGGACTTGGAGAATAGGTCGCGGCGACAGAACCTGCGATATAGGGGGATTCCTGAGGAGGTAACCCCTTCCGAGATACCAAGCAATCTTTCTGATCTGTGCGCGTTCATATGCGCAACAACTCCAGGTGAACTGTGGAGATTTGATAGGGCACATCGCTCTCTAGGCCCTCTGCTGCATCGAAACCTCCACGAGATATCGTTGCCTGCTTTCATTACTATCAAGGGAAAGAAGCTATATTGGCGAAAATGAGAGCTACCCGTGAATGGGCATTCCGCTCCCATAAGATCCAGATATTCCAAGATCTCTCTCCGATTACTCTATCCAAACGGAGAGATTTGCAACCTGTTACACAAACACTCAGAGACCACGGAATACCTTATCGTTGGGGCTTCCCTTTCAAGCTGATTGTTGCACGCGCGGGCCAGACCTACACGCTACACAACCCCTGGAATGGGGACAGATTCCTCAAGGCTCTTGGACTATCTGCTCGAGATTCAACACCTCTCCATAAAGATCCCCCACAAAGGGGATCCTCACAGCCGTTAGCACCTCAATGGTCCACCATTCGACAGAAAGCTTCGCTGCCACGGCTGGCCCTCAGCCCTTCACCTCCTCAGGATGGGTGAGTGGCGACCCACACCAGCCTCATTGTTTCCAAGCTGGGTTTCTACCCTGTTTTTCTACTTTATTGCCAGCAGCCACATATTGGATCCAGGGATGGATAGGCCACTTTACCAACACGCCTTTTCTCTTTTTGGTCTGCTACGACCCCTACGTGAATATAGATCCTCACCCCCCACCAGAGGTGCCTGTTTTGCTCCTCATAGGCTCTTGACGTCTTGTCAGCACCTTGTTTTCAATTTTTCTCTATAAGGAAACCATCAGAATCGGTTCTACTCAATGCAGAGAGGACTGACATTTTTTCCTCATTTTTCTTTTTTTCCTTTTTTTCTTTTTTCTCCTTTTTGTTCGTGGATTATAATGTTATTTTGTTTCAGATACTGGTACTTGCACTTTTTGTTTGGGAGCTTATTATGTGTTTGCAAAATTCATGTTACTTTCATTCCCGACTGTCAGGGTATTCATAATGTGATTAAGTGGTCTATGTCATGTTGTGGGGGGATGCGGGAGTCTGGTCATTTACTTATCCTTTCTTTCCCGCCTCAGAGTCACCATCCTGATGAGCTTAGATTATCCTTAAAATACTATGGCTAAATTTATATCTATGAATGTCAAGGGCCTTAATAGTATACATAAGAGGTATCTCGCCTTAAAAGAGCTCAAACACTCTCGGGTGGACATAGCCCTTATTCAGGAAACCCATTTTCATAAGGACAATCATAGCAAGCTTAGTTCCAAAATCTACCCGAAAGCTTACTACTCCTCCGGTCCCTATAAAAGGACAGGGGTTGCCATACTTATTCATAAGGATTGTCCCTTTCGAGTAGACCAGACTCTCGCAGACCCCAATGGCCATTTTTTGATGCTCAAAGGAATGTATGCTAATGTGCAGCTATTGTTGGTCAATGTATACTCACCTAACAAAAGGCAGATCAGCTTTCTGTGAAAACTCATCACCAAGTCCCAACAATTACACTCTTCATATGTGATAGTGGGGGGTGATTTTAACTTGACATATTCTCAGGGGACTGATAGATCGGAACCCTCACCAAACCAGATGGCCCATACCCTCTCTACCTCTTTTAGGCAGATTATGCGCCAATCTCAGCTATTTGATGCTTGGCGAACTAAACACCCTCGTGATAGGCAGTTTACATTCTATTCTCCCACTCATAAAACAAATTCGCGCATTGATTATTTTTTTATATCCTACCCTTGCCTACACTTACCTTATGATTCGGACATTATGCCAATCACTTGGTCGGATCATGCTCCGATCACCCTGACTATAGAATTATTTAAATCCCCTCCCCGAGAACCACATTGGCGCCTCAATGAATCACTTTTGCATGACAAAGACATATTTGCTAAGATTGAGGAAAACCTGAAAGAATATTTTGCTATAAATGAGGGCTCAGTGGCCTCCTTAACCACACTATGGGAAGCCCATAAAGCCACATTGAGGGGCCAACTGATAGCACTGACAGCCCACAAAAAAAGAACAGCTAATGTTACCTATCTTACACTCCATAGACAACTTAGGGACTTGGAAACACAATACAACCGGAGTCATAGTGACTCTTTACTGGCCCGGATTAGACACGTACGTACAGAGTTGGCCGCCTTACGGCAAAAGCAGGCTGAGAAGGCCATACTCTGGACACGACAGCGATTCTATGAAAAGGCTGATAGACAGCATACTTTACTTGCCAAAAATTTAAAAGACCAACAAGTCCAATCTCGAATAACCTCTCTGATGGCACCTACTGGTCATTTAACCTATGACCCCAATCAGATCGGTTCTCTGTTCTACGATTACTATCACAAACTTTACAATTTGTCCCCGCCCTTAACTGACACCAGGCTACATTCTGAATCTATCATTGGTTTTTTAGAGAATTTGGAACTCCCAGGTCTTACAGAGGACGACTTGGGGATCCTAAATAACGATGTTACGATGGAGGAACTATCCTTCGCCCTTAAAGCTATGCCGAGTGGCAAAACTCCAGGTCCAGATGGGTTACCGTATAAATATTATCAACTGTACCAACATATTCTACAACCTTACCTGTTAAAGCTGTTTAATCTGTACTTACAAGGTGAACCCATCCCTTCTTCTGTGCTATCCTCTTACCTGACACTGCTACCCAAGGAAGGTAAAGACCCTACGCTATGTACCAACTACAGGCCAATAGCTCTCCTCAATTCGGACTTGAAGTTGTTCACTAAAATTCTTGCAAACCGTTTGGCCCCAATCCTACCTAGGCTTATAAATAGGGATCAGGTGGGTTTCATTTTGGGGCGCCAAGCTGGTGACAACACTAGACGTACTGTAGACCTAATTGAAATACTTCAGAGGCGTAAAGCTAACTCGTTAGTTCTTAGCCTAGACGCCGAAAAGGCGTTTGATAGATTAGACTGGACTTACCTATTTAAACTTTTGGAACACTTGAATTTCTCTGGCCCCTACTTGCATGCTCTTTGCAATCTATATAGCACCCCATCCACCCACCTAAAACTTTCAGGACAGTCTTGTAAAGCGATCCCAATAAGGAATGGCACTAGGCAGGGATGTCCTCTATCTCCCCTTCTCTATGCCCTAAGCATCGAACCTCTAGCGGCAGCCATACGGTCACATCCTGATATAGGAGGGGTTCTAGTGGACTCCGTGCATTATAAGATAGCCTTATTTGCAGATGACGTCCTACTCACCATGACTAACCCACATGTTTCCCTTCCAAACCTCCACCACGTCCTAGACAGCTATAGTAAGATTTCGGGCTATAAACTTAATATTAATAAAACAGAAGCTCTCCCACTCAACATTCCGCCCAAAGAACTTGAAGCATTGCAACTTAAGTTCAATTACAAATGGAGGGTGGATTCCTTGACTTACCTAGGGACCCAGATGGCAGCAACTCATGATCAGTTATACAATCTGAACTTCAAACCGCTTATCCAGCAAACAAAGGCCTCTCTCATGCGATGGACTAATTACCCTATTTCTTGGCTCGGGAGGATAGCCGCTCTGAAAATGTCGGTTTTACCCAAATACCTCTATTTGTTTGAGACTTTGCCGATTCCGATACCCCCCAAAGTCTTTCGGGACCTACAGGCCTTGTTTCATAATTTTATATGGGCCCAACGGAGCCACAGAGTGGCTAAATCAGTGATGATGACTCATACGAGCTTGGGGGGTCTGGGGGTCCCCAATCTTCAACGATACTATGAGGCCTCACAGTTGAGGCAACTTCTAACATGGTCTCATCATTTTCCATCCACCACCTGGGGTCACATTGAAAATTGTATGGTGAAAGACTATCATTTAAATGTTCTCATTTGGGACCTTACCTTCTCTACACGGATTCCATCATCTGCCCTCTCAGCCACCGGGCTTTCCTACTCTATTTGGCTGAAGACTCGGCTTAAATACAAATTAGTCTCCGCTAAATCATTGGTGACAACCTTTTTGAATAATCCGGCGTTTTCGCCCGACACTGAGCCATCATTTTGTGCCAAGTGGTCTAAGTTACAATTCTTTACGGTCAAAGACCTGCTCACTCCGCTCACTCAAGCTATGATGCCTTTTCAAGTGATTAAGGAGAAACAGCCCCTAATGGACATTAAATTATTTGAATATTTTCAAGTACGTCATTTTCTAGCTCCCTATGTCGCCTACCTCAAGTCGCATCCCCCCACGATGTTTGAGACTTTGGCACTTCAGGGCCTACCACAGAAAGGCCTCATCTCCAGGATATATAGTATATTGACTGCTCCTCCGGACTTGGATCCACCCAGACATAAATATATGGATAAATGGGACCGTGACCTCCCACACCCAGTCCAGCCTAAAGACTGGCCATTGATATGGAACAACGCGAAACGTATGGTCACTTGTGTGCGACAGAAAGAACACATTTATAAGATTTTGACCTATTGGTATTACACCCCTGACAGGTTACACAAATTGTTTCCACAACATTCGCCCCTATGCTGGAGGAACTGTGGGTCTCAGGGCACTATGTTTCATATCTTTTGGGATTGCCCAGTAATACAACCACTGTGGACTGAAATTTCTCAACTTTTGAGCCGTATCTTCCAGAGTCCAATCCCAATGGACCCCATTGTCTTACTGCTAGGCAAACCTATACCACGGTTTTGTAATTGTGGTCAAGCCTTAGCTAACCAAATACTGACCGCAACCCGTCTGGCCATATCTTCACACTGGAAAGACTCTATGCCACCTACTTTGTCTGAGATAGTTTCAAGAATTAATGCCAACAGAGCCTTTGAAGCAGGTATTGCAATGTTGTCTAACACTATGGATCGGTTTATTAGTATCTGGGACATATGGGATTTGAGAGGTTTAGCTGCCAATGGGACGCAAGGAATCCACCCTCCATCCGCCAACTAGACGTGAGAGACCTGGTGGGTCGTTATTTGATTTTCCTTAGGGAAGGTGTTTTCCTGTTCTAATACAATCTACCCCAGACTTAGAACACCGTTTTTTTCGCTACTTGTCCCACGTCTACTTACTCTGCTAATTGCTGTGATGTACTGGGTTTCTCCCCTGGTACTCTTTCATATATTTGTTTGCTTGTACCTTTATCTGTCTCCATTGTTTATGCTGAACCACAGAAGTGTTAAGCTGCAATGTTTAATGTGATTTTTGTAAAACTAATAAAAATCTAAGTTACAAAAAAAAGAAAATGAATAAAAGTGGCCTGGTAAAATTGTGCTAAGCTAAGTACTTGAGGGGGTGTTCCATAGGCACTGGGGCCTTGTTCACATTAAATTTGCATTAACATTTAAATACCTGGGCTTCATTTACAAAGACTGTCTGGGTGGGAAATGCAAAAAGCAGGCAAAAACCACCATGTACCTGCAACTCTTCTATTGTGTATATCAAGGAAAATAACATTATGCACATGTAACCAAAATATCTCAGCTTTTAAAACACTTGGGGGGAAATGTAATAAAATTCACAAAGAGCAAAACTTTGTGAATAAAAATGTGTCTGTCGTAATGTAATAGTCTTTGCTAGGCTTTTATTGCATTGCGAATCTTAATTGCGCATCACAAACCTTTAACACCTGCTCTGGAGTTTCTTTAAGTATTTTCGTTTGCGAAATTTTATTACATGCACTGCGAACATTCACAAAAGCTATTTGTTCGCAAACATTGTGAGGAAGTCGTTAGCACAAACATGATCGCTAAAATTTGCCAAGGTGTTTGCGAACGAAACATATTCCATTTTCCCATTGGTGGCACCATGATCAGTTTCTACATACAGTAGTGTGACCACCGTTGGGCTTCGGGAGGAGCCCTCAGCTTACTTGGGTGCCACCTGGACTTAACGAGGGGTACAAGGCGAGATGTTCTGGCTAGCAGAGGGGCACGGCAGGTAGATAGTCTTTTAGGCCGAAGGTCACGGTACAAATGGAGCAGGCAAGAGAATCGTCAGACAGGCAGGGTCGAGGCAGGCAGATATCAAGAATCGTCAGGCAGGCAAGGGTCAAACCGGGTAATCAAACAGATGGGGTCAGGCAGAAAGAGTAGTCGAGATGCAGGCAAAGGTCAGGATTCGGATATCAGAATAGTCAGGAACAGACAGGGATCAAAACCGGAATAGCAGATACAAAATACACAGGAACAGACAGCACAAGGCTTCAGGAACCACCAGAATCAAGATTCTATCACGGGCACTGGCTGGGGGTCAGAATGGGCTTTATATACATTCGAAATTGGCGCCAAAACGAGCGTCAATACGCGCTGGCACAATCACGCCAGCGCGCCTGTACCTTTAAGAGGCGCGCATGGTGGCACCATGATCAGTTTCTACATACAGTTATCATTTCAACAGAAAGGTGTAACCATTTTTATTATTAAGGGGCATTTGTACCTAATTTTCTCCTAATGTTTTTTCCATTTTGGTAACTGTAACACTACACAAACAAAATACCCCTGTAAGGTTTAGCATTTCCCTTTGACGACTAAGCAGATTTAGCATTTAATGTCTTTGATATAATTCACAGCAGGGCAACCAAGCCAAATTTCCATATTAAATCCTCAGATCATAAGTGTACAATGTATTCTAAATTAGGTTGGAAAAAGGGACACAGTACATGAAACAAATAACATATGGTAATATTTGATTCAGCAAAGAAATAAAAAAAAAATCCCCCTGTTCTCCTTTGTTGCTATAACATTAAAAGATTAAAGATATACATATGCAGTAAACTGAGCCAGGAATATCAAAAGCTTTTGATCTTATTATTATGCCCTGAATTTTTATTCTCCTCCACTGGGGTTCAGAGCCTTGCATTTCATTTATTTTTACTTTCAGAACCTCAGAGTTTGGGAGCCTTAGTTTATAATGTAATTTTTAACCTTGCATGAAGAATACGTGTTTGTAAATAATTACAGACAAAATTACAACTAAATTATTTTACTTGTTTTAAAAATGTACATACAGTATCAACATAGGTTGCGTATCATTAGTATTGAACATACAGAATTACTGTAGCTTTAACTGATGTGTGTAATACATTTCCCATAAAGTTTGTCATCAAAAACTGAAACCATATTAAATAAGTAAAATTAGAAAATAATTTACTTTTTTTTACCCAAGGGTTAGACTAGAAATCCGATACTGCACAGTGCAGTTCCAAAGGTCACAATACATCCATAACAAAGGCCAGTAGGTAATCTAAATGACATGCAAATTAGGAAAACTGTATGGGACAGGAGAAGAAACAGTTATGTGCCTCCACTAAATAAAATGCAGGCAGAACTGTATTCATGGGATATATACAGGTGTCTACATTCCATTTGAGACATTAATTCATTCCCCAAAGTCCAAGTGCATAGTGCATAAAACCTGTCAGTTTTCTCCCTGCACTGTAATTTGTAAATTACCTCTGTTATGTGGAAAACAAAAATGGCAGATCCGACTTCTAGATCAAGAGGGGTTTATGATCCACAAGCAGCTCACACTGACACCAAGCATATCTGATATTAAGAGATTAATTTACTGGAGGAGAGAAAGGCCAGTAGTTCTAACCAGTTAAGGTACTGAGACAATGAAGAGTTGTGGGCAGGCAGATCTGTAGTCAAGGCAGGCAGAATAGATTCAGAATAGTTAAACAGACCAAAAGTCAGAGCAGGCAGCAAGTATAAAAGGATGAAATACAGTATTTGTTGGATCAGGAACAAACTTGATAAGATTCCTGAAACTTCAAACGGTGTGTAAAGTCTGAGCCACCAGGAAAGTATTTTAGCAAGTATTATATTCTTTGTAACTCCAGGATGATCAGCCAATTTATAACTGTCTGTAGAGATTATAGACAGAAAAAAGTTTTTTACAGGGAGAGCTACAAAGTTCTCTCCCTGAAGTGGTTTTAGTGGCACATAACTTAACAATAGCTTAAAGAAGGGGTCAGATGGCTTTTTAGAAAGAATGCAGGTTTAATGATATAGGTATGGGATCTGATCAGAAACCCATTATTCAGAAAGTTCAGAATTGCGTAAAGTCTGTCTCTCATAGACTCCATTTTATGCAAATAATCCAAATTTTAAAAGAGATTTCCATTTTCTCTGTAATAATAAAATAGTACCTTGTACTTAATCCAAACTAAGATATAATTAATCCTTAATGGAAGCAAACCCAGCCCATTAGGTTTATTTAATGTTTACATGATTTTATAATAGTCTGAAGGTATGAAGTTTCAAATTACAGAAAGATCCATTGTCCAGAAAACCCTTGGTCCCAAGTAATCTGGATTACAGGTCCCATAGCTGTATATGATTTTAGTAAAACGCTTATCCAGGAACTAGTCTTGCTATCTTGGAATAAAGATGGGGTTTTTCTCCTCTTAGGTAAATTGGAGGGATGTCAGATCAACTTGCAGTAAAACATGTTCCCTTTAGACTAAAGGGATTCTGTCATGATTTTTATGATATTGTTTTATATTACACTGTTTACACTGCAAATAATTCTCTCTACCATGTAAAGTATTATTCCTAACCCAACATGTTTTTTTTGTTGTAATATTGGTGTGTAGGCAGCCATCTCAGGTAATTTTTCCTGGTCATGTGTTTTCAGAAAGAGCCATCACTTTATAATGGAACTGCTTATAGGCAGACTATTGTTTCTCCTACTCCAAATAACTGAAGGTGTCTCAGTGGGACATGAATTTTTTACTTTTGAGTGCTGGTCTTATATTTACCAGCGAGCTGTTATCTGGTTACCTTTCCATTGTTTTGCTGATGGGCTGCCGGGGGGGGGGAGAAGGGAGGGGGTGATATCACCCCGACTTGCAGTGCAGCAGTTAAGAGTGACTGAAGTTTATCAGAGCACAAGTCAAATGACTGGGGGCACCTGGAAACTGACAATATGTCTAGCCCCATGTCAGATTTCAACAGTAAATATAAAAAAATCACTTTGCTCTTTTGAAAAATGGATTTCAGTGCAGACGTTTGTGGAGGAGCACTATCAAGTGATGAATTGTTAAAAAAAACACATTTTCCTATGAAAAGCATCCATTAATATGTTGTACATGATGTATGTGTGTCTTTTTTAACCTAATTACTAAGTAGATTTTGTCCTTAAGGAAAATGCATTCTGTAAGAAAAACCTATTTGCATGAGTAAAACATTATTTGAATTTAAAGATATTTATGGACCTTTGGGGCAGTACAAATAAGGACTGGATGCAAAGATCCCTAGAGAAGATATCTTCATTCTTCGAAAGTCTGATTTCAACTTCTTCATCGGCTATATCCTAGTTCTGTTCAGATGTCTTGAGTTTACAAAAGATGACTGGATGTAGTCTTTCTTTGGAGCAAGTCACCGAGAGAGAAATGCACAACTTCCAGTGTGAGGAGTCCAAATTCAAATTTGATTAGTGCAAGTTAGAATAAAAATGGGTAGCTAAATGTGGGGAAATTCTGTAACAAATCTAAAAGAACTGTCAAATCCAGTGAAACAGTTTCCTGGAAGTAGGAATAAATGAATCAATAAACTAATCGATAACAGCTGAAATTTTATTATGGTACATTTGGATTTGTTAAGAATAAATAATTAAACCTAGAAACTCTATTTTTTCTAATTTGCATTTCCACAGTGTGGCATATAACCAATAAGTGTGAAGACCAGAAAACAAACACTGTCACGGCCGGCACCCAATACCAGAACAGGTGCCAAGTACCCTGGTCTCGGCTCGGCTTCACCAGTAGTGTGACCACCGTTGGGCTTCGGGAGGAGCCCTCAGCTTACTTGGGTGCCACCTGGACTTAACGAGGGGTACAAGGCGAGATGTTCTGGCTAGCAGAGGGGCACGGCAGGTAGATAGTCTTTTAGGCCGAAGGTCGCGGTACAAATGGAGCAGGCAAGAGAATCGTCAGACAGGCAGGGTCGAGGCAGGCAGATATCAAGAATCGTCAGGCAGGCAAGGGTCAAACCGGGTAATCAAACAGATGGGGTCAGGCAGAAAGAGTAGTCGAGATGCAGGCAAAGGTCAGGATTCGGATATCAGAATAGTCAGGAACAGGCAGGGATCAAAACCGGAATAGCAGATACAAAATACACAGGAACAGACAGCACAAGGCTTCAGGAACCACCAGAATCAAGATTCTATCACGGGCACTGGCTGGGGGTCAGAATGGGCTTTATATACATTCGAAATTGGCACCAAAACGAGCGTCAATACGCGCTGGCGCAATCACGCCAGCGCACCTGTACCTTTAAGAGGCGCGCAGGCGCGCCACGCGCGCCCTAGAAGAATCAAGACGGCGCCGGACCAGGAGCGCGGCAGCGTGGCGGCCGTCAATGCCGCCGCACACCAGGTAATTTTATTACATTCACATTGCAGCAAATATGATCTTAAAATAATAAAGCATCCTTAAATGCCCATACAGTATTTGGTTTCAAATGCCTTCACTAGGGGGAACCAACCAAGATGTTGGCACTCCCTAGTGATTCTAGTTTTCATGAAGTTGGATCCAGTGAGAGCAATTAAAGGGGCTGTTCACCTTTGAGTTGACTTTTATTATGATGTAGAGAGGGATATTCTGAGACAATTTTCAATTGGTTTTCATTTTTTTATTATTTGTGGTTTTTGCGTTATTTAGCTTTTTATTTTTTTTCAGCTCTCCAGTTTGCAATATCAGCCTGGTTGCTAGGGTCCAAATTATCCTAGTAACCATGCACTTACATGAATAAGAGACTGGAATATGAATAAGAGAGGCCTGAATAGGAAGCTGAGGAATAAAAAGTAGCAATAGCAATACATGTGTAGCCTTACGAAGCATTTGTTTTGTTGACATATATTATGACAAAATTACGGTAAGTATGAAAACAATTTTCCCTTTTATCAATGACAGCTGTTATTAGATATTTCTTACTTCCTAACTACTTCAAAGGAGTGTATATAACCGCTGATCAAGTAGTAGACATATATCTGTAGTTTTAATGACCCAAACTTTAGTTTTAAATTTTCACTAGTTTTAAGCTTAGGTTCAGATAGCAGAGAGATGCATGCAAACAGAACTGGAGCATGTGGGAGAAGAAAAATTGTAAAGTTACAGATCCAATGCCGGGAAATTAAGGGAATGTCTTTGAGGGTTCTCATTCATACAGGTCATGGTATATCTATCACCTCAGATAAGATACACAAATAAGAGCTGCAGACTATCACATCACTGCAGTGGATGACATTTTGGTGCTGCTGCCATGAGGCAAGTTGAGAAACTAGCCTCAGGCAGCAACAGCCTGCAAGATACCGGGGCACCAAAAATTTTTACTCCTTAACTAGAAAGGACTTTGGTTGAAATGGAAACCGATACTTCTTGATCTTCTTGACTAGCAGCAGAATCACAATATTTAGCAAATTTGTGCTACACTTTTACAACTGCAAAGAAAGCTTGCTAATTTTTAGATATGCACAAGAAAGCTCATGGTCAGAAATATGCAGTATTGGCTTTTAGCTGAACCTAAAGAACATGTAGGAATACTGGAGAGGCAATGCCTACAAGGGCACAATAAGAGATAAATTCTGGAATAACTGTGTCTACGGTAACTATTCCAGTCATTGGCATCATATCATGCAGGCTAATTGATGTTATTGGTGCCACTGGATAGAGGTGTCTTGTGCTTTATCCATATTTTTTATTATTGGTTTTACTGTCTGGTCTGACTTCTGAATCAAGTGTTGATAATGACCCACAAAAAGATAAAACTGACACCAAGCTTATCTTAAATTGACACAGGAAGCAAGTGGTGTGAAGGGAGACTGATGTGGTCTAGCCAAATGTTTCATGGTTATATTACCTTTGATTTGCAGCTAGCTGTATGCTTTCTCATAGCATGAATCTGGATATCATGTAGACTGTACATGATTGCATATGAAGTAGCAATATTAAACATTGTGATAAAGTTTACTACAATACCTTTAGAGCTTACCGTTTGAAGGACACCTTTCTTGACTGCTCTACAGTTATTTTGCTAGTGATGAGCAAATCTGTCCATTTTTGCTTCACAGAAAATGCTTCGAAAATCAGAAAAAAATTGTGAAAATGGCTAAAAATCAAATCAATCAAAGTCAATGGGAGTGAAAAAAAAGTTTTACATGTGAAAATGTTTTCCCACACGTTTTTTTTTTCTTCCTCGGATAGATCTTGTAAAATGACAAACTCTCTAATGATCAAGTTCATGTCCAGAAAAAACTCAAATTGATGGAATTTATGTCCCAAAAACTTGAAGTGATCGAATTTTCAGATAAAAAGCTAATTTTTAAATTCGGATTTAAATTTTTTTTCTTATAAACTCACAGACAATCAAGCTTTCAAAAATCACAGACAATTACGTTTTCAAAAATATAACTCGAATGTGTCCGTTTGGGTGCAAAAAACTAAATTCTACAAATTCCACAATTGTGGAAAGAGATCACTTTCGATTTTTTTAGTGTTGAACAGGTATAAAATTCATTATCCGTAAGCCCGTTATCCAGAAACTTTATGGTAAGGCCATCCCTCATATCTATGTTAAGCAATTCCATTGGAAAAACAATTTTCCTGTATTTTCTTTAATCGTTAAATGACCTTTAGCTGAATTAAGGTCTGGTTTTCGGTCTGGTGTTCTAAATTACAGAAAGATCCCTTATTCATTAAACCCTAGGAGAGCATTCTGGATAATAGATCCTATACCCATATATAATTGTCATTATTGTTGGCTTCCTTCCACAAGGCATTGACTTTTGTTAATTAAAGCTGCTGAAACATCTACTGTATTTTGCATTCATATCTAGTATAGTAGTATAGTATAATATAAAACAACTGGACTTGCTAAGTAATCATTGAAGACATTTCACTACTCATCCGAGCAGCTTCTTCCATTCAACTGACTAGTGTAAACCGTTCCACTAATCCAATCACAATGGCACATTGTAACTCTTCAAAAAGGTGACATCTGAAATTTACAGAGGTGTTAATTCTGTGATATGATTATCCAATGTGTCATGCAACTCCTAGAAACAGTTACATTCTATTTCCCTGGAATGTAAGTAAGGCCTTCCTTTCTATTTCCTCCTTGTACAAGTTAGCTACAATGGGAGAGACTGGAGAACCCACTGCACAGCCATGTTTCTGTCTATAAAAAAGGTCCTTGTATTTGAAGTATGTAGTGTTAAGGCACAAATCTAGCAACAAACATACTTGGTTAGGACTGAGCTTCATTCTGCTGCTGAGGGTGTTATATTGTTGCAGTTGATTTCTTACTCTGTGGAAAGGCCACCTAGGCCCGGGCCTAGGGCGGCATGTTTTAAGGGGGCGGCATGCTGCCCAACCACACCCACATTGGTTCAAAAACACTGGGGATACGCTGGAGATACAATAATTTTTTTAATTACCCGTGCGCCAATACACATTGCTCCTGTACCGATGATGAAATTTGCACGAATAAAGGGGAGGGGACAGGGGCGACGAAAGGCAGTGGGGGGCCTAGGGGCGACCACTATGTAAATCCAGCCCTGAGTCCGTATAAGTATGGCGTGGCTTTTCTGGGGTATAGACGGCGGTATAAAATTTGATCGATGGCTTTCTCCTTTTCAAGTTGTAGGCAACCTATCACCTTTTTCTTGTAACCACTGGTTGGGTCTTTCCTTAAGGGTTCATATGTATTGCTATCACCGAGTAGTGTAGTTATCTTGCAGTGATAGTCAGTTGTGTTGAGCACAACTGTGCATTGCCCTAACTGCTGGCAGGATAGTGATGTTCGGGTTCTTACTTAGAGAACTGAGAGCTGTCCTCTCTTGTGTAGTAAGGTTAGAGGGAGGTGTTCTCGCACTTGACAAGGCAGCTGACACTTTTAGCCGGAGTTGTTCCACTTCTTCCTTTTTCATGTGATTATTATTGATAGCAGATTCTGTGGCTGTGATGAATTCAACTACTCACAACTACGTTTTTATAGACAGAAATATGGCTGTGCAATGGGTTCTCCAGTCTCTCCCATTGTAGCTAACTTGTACATGTAGGAAGTGGAAAAGAGGGCCTTACTTACATTCCAGGGGACTACACTGAGTCACTGGTTCAGGTATGTGGATGACACTTGAGTTATCAGATCCAATGAAGTGGCAGCCTTTACAGAACATATTAACTCAGTGGACAATAGCATCAAGTTCACAGGGGAAAATGTCCACGCGAACAAACTTGCCTTTTTGGACTGTTTGATATGCATCCAAGAGGGGGTAACTTGAAAACGGAAGTATACAGGAAACCCACTCATATGGATCAATATCTGTTGTTTGATTCCGCTGGAACACAAAGTGGTTGTCATTAGAACTCTGCACCATAGGGTGGAATGTGTGGCAACTGATACAGAGTTCAAAGACAAAGAGCAAAAATATCTCAGAGGAGCCTTGAAAGCATGTGGCTACCCAGACTGTCCCTTTGTCAAAATATCAATATGTAACAATTCAAATACACTCACAATACTTTCTACAGCTTGTTAACTTTCAGCCCAGTGTATCTTCCGATCACATGACCTAGCGTGAAACACCAAAAGTAGCAACAGAGATGAAGACGCAATGCTGATTTTCAAATGGTGTACCTAAGGTACCTCCAAATCTTTACTGTGCAGAATATAACCAAATGTTTCAGGAGCCTCACGCTCCCTTCCATACAGCCATACAGTGCCACCACCCCCCCCCTCAGACGCTTAAATTGTCCAATCAACATCCAAAGTGGTTGTGCATCATTTTCGTCAGTAGGGTGTAATCAGCAGTCTGCTGTCAGCTTGCCGGAAGTGATGTAATACCAGCCAAGATGTCAATATGTAGCGCCATCTTGCCAACCAATTTTACACCAAGTTACTCGTTTCAGGAAATTATGTCATACCAATCACAGATTAATTAGAAGACGCCATCTTGCCAACCACTCAATATACAATTACTGTGACTGTGTGCATATTTCCAGTGTAGCGATCTTCAATGTGAAAAAAATACATAACGATTTGTGAGCTTGCGACAACTATAAATTCACAAATAAAACTGTTTAATAATAAAATCTTTAAAACAATAATAGACTAATTTCTTTTAGATTTTGTCAGTGACAATGTATTGGAGATATACACGTGCAAAAAGTAGAACCACAACCAATATATAATAAGGAACCTGTACATAATAGGGGAACTGCACTCATAGGTGCCTTACCCTCAATAGTTTCCTCATAATTTATATACATGTATATATTATGAGATAAATACTCACCATCTTGGGGAGCCCCTTCGTATGTTCAAATGATTACAGGGGATACTTTAAATCATTTAGCTTAGCTCTATAAATATTTAGTACAAATGATTAGAATCAAAAGGATAACAATTGGTTAATAAGAACCAATGATATTCAATATGCTCATTTAAACCATATGGTGTAACTGTATTCAGCCTGTATGTCCATCTCACTTCACGCTGTAACAGCAATCTGTCACTATTACCACCTCTCCTTGGCCTGGATACTTGTTCTAACATTTGAAATTTCAATTGAGAGACATTGTGTCCTTTCTCTTTAAAATGTCATGCGATTGTGGTATTTTTATCTGTGGCAATATCAGACTTGTGCTTAGTTATCCTATCTTTTGCACATTGAATAGTCTTGCCTACATACCCCAATTTGCATGGACATTTTAAATAGTATACCACATATTTACTTAGACATGTGTGGTATTCTGAGATTTTGATTGCTTTCCCCGTAGAAGGAATCATCACTTGATCCCCTTTAATGATACTGTTACATTGTGCACAATTTCTGCACAAGTCATCAAGTGGTTTCATGAGAAAGGTTTGTTTTAACCCTTTCTCCTGTACGTCAGCATGGACTAATCTGTCTCTCAGATTTTTAGCCCTCTTAAAAGAAAACAGAGGTTTTTCTTGAAACAAACTCCCATATTGAGGATCTTCCTGTAAGATGTGCCATTTTCTCAAAATGATGTTCTTAATCGAATTTGATTGGGAACAATATGTTTGTACACACCGACCTCTCCTGGGATTTCAAAGTTTTATTCCTGAATAGTGATTCTCTATTGATCTCCTGCATTCTATTTTCAGCATTATTTAAGGTACTATAATGGTAACCCCTTGGCACAAATTTTCGTTTAACCCTTTCCCTGCCAGCCCTTTTGTCCTAGATGCGTACTGCCAAGCAGTTTTTAGATATTTTGCACTCTTTCACTTTCCTGGGGTGGTCTTTTAGTTTACACAGGACAACCTGAACTTTCAAAATATGCAAGAATTTTGGTGTAATTCTACTTCTGTAAAAAAATATAGGCTTCTAAGTGTCTAATAAAATGAAAAAAATCATGTTTCACAAATCACATATATCAGAAACATAATTTATTTTATGTACTAGAACACAGCCGATTTAGAAAGGTCTATGTCTCCTGAACGTGGAAATACCAAATATATATAGTTTTAGGGAAATTTCTCACTTGTATAGATCAAAATCTACAAGCAGTACCACTCCCCAAACGGCATACTTCTGATTTCAAGGCCAAACATTCCGCTAATAGTAGGTTTACTACCGATTATTAGAAAGAACAGATTCTGGTGAATCAAAAATGGGTAAATATTTCTTTGTACTCCAAACTAACAAGTTGCAATTGTTTCCAAAAGTTATAATGTGTTATATAAATTGGTGAATTTTTTGAAAAATAACCTCAAGGCTTCCATTCTACAGCATCATATCTCCCACACATCATTAGTTATCAATGTAAAACACCCCAAATATGAAAGCCTGGTGTCCACTGAACAGTTTGATGAACAATATGTATAGGTTTACCTAACCATGTGGTATATAGCGACCCTAAAATGTAGACGCCTCATTTGAGCTATCAGTTCTGTAATTCCAGATACTGAAAAATCAACACATTTACATAGTTTGGGGGGGGGGCAAAGTTAGAAAAAAAGTACGTTCACCACAGAAAACCATATATTTTCGGAAAGTACCCATTCCCCCTAATCCAAATTGGGTATGCATGTCTTTCTACTCCAAAGCACTAAGCCGCAAACCCTTCCTAAATTTGGCAATTTGGTGCCATTTTCTAAAATCACCTCAAAACTTCCAACCTGCAACATCGTATTTCCAACATACTATTATGTATCAATATAAATCACCCCAAATATGAAAGCCTGTGGTCCGCTGAACAGTTTGATGCCCAATATGTATAGGTGTACCCAAGTATGTGGCATATAGGGGCCCCAAAATGAAGACACCTCCTATGGTCTGTCATTTCAGGTACTGCAAAATCATCACATTTACATAGTTTTGGGAGGCGATATAAAGGTATAAAAAAGTACGTTCACCCCAGAAAACCATATATTTTCGGAAAGTACACATTCCCCCGAATCCAAATTGGGTATGCATGTCTTTATACTCCAAAGCACCAAGCTGCAAAATGTTCCTACATTTGGCAATTTTGGTGATAGTTCCAAAAATCACCGCAAAGCTTCCACCCTGCCGCATTGTATGTCCCACATATTATTGAGTATCAAGATAAATCACCTCAAATATGAAAGCCTGGGGTCCTCTGAACAGTTTGATGCCCAATATGTATAAGTGTACCTAAGCACATGGCATATAGGGGCCCCAAAACGAAGACACCATATGGTCTGTCATTTCAGGTGCTGCAAAATCAACACATGTACATAGTTTGGGGGGGGGCAAAGTTAGAAAAAAGTACGTTCACCCCAAAAAACCATATATATTCAGAAAGTACACATTCCTCTGAATCCAAATTGGGTGTGCATGTCTTTCTACACCAAAGTACCAAGCCGCAAACCATTCCTAAATTTGATGATTTTGGTGACATTTCCAAAAATCACCGCAAAATTTAGATCCTGCAACATCATATTTGCCACATAATTTTAGGTATCAAGACAAATCACCCCAAATATGAAAGCCTGGGGTCTTCTGAACAGTTTTATGCCAAATATCTATAGGTGTACACAAGCACGTGGCATATAGGGGCCCCAAAAGGAAGACCCCCATTTGGTCTGTCATTTCAGATACTGCAAAATCAACACATTTACATCGATTTGGGGGTGGAAAAGTTAAAAAAAAGTACGATCACCCCAGAAAACCATATATTTTTGGAAAGTACACATTCCCACGAATCTAAATTGGGTATGCATGTCTTTGTACTCCACAGTACCAAGCCACAAACCATTCCTAAATTTTGTGATTTTGGTGACATTTCTAAAAATCACCTCAAAATTTCTACCCTGCAGCATCGTATTACCCACATACTTTGAGGTATCAAGACAAATCACCCAAATATGAAAGCCTAGGGTCCTCTGAACAGTTTGATGCCCAATATGTATAGGTGTACCCAAGCACGTGGCATATAGGGGCCCCAAAAGGAAGACCCCCATATGGTCTGACATTTCAGATACGGCAAAATCAACACATTTACATCGTTTTGAGGGGGGCAACTGTAGAAAAAAGTAAGTTCACCCCAGAAAACCATATATTTTTGGGAAGTACATATTGCCACAAATCTAAATTGGGTATGCATGTCTTTGTACTCCAAAGTACCAAGCCGCAAACCATTCCTAAGTTTGGTGATTTTGGTGACATTTCCAAAAATCACTTAAAAATTTGTAACCTGCAGCTTTGTATTACCCCAAATATGAAAGCCTAGGGTCCTCTGAACAGTTTGATGCCAAATATCTATAGGTGTACCCAAGTACGTGGCATATAGGGGCCACAAAAGGAAGACCCCCACATGGTCTGTCATTCCAGGTACTGCAAAATCAACACATTTACATAGTTTTGGGGGGGGGCAAAGGTAGAAAAAAGTAAGTTCACCCCAGAAAACCATATATTTTCGAAAAGTACACATTCCCACAAATCTAAATTGGGTATGTATGTCTTTCTACTCCAAAGCACCAAGCTGCAAACAATTCCTAAATTTGGTGATTTTGGTGACATTTCCAAAAATCACCTCCAAATTTCCACCATGCAGCATCGTATTTCCCACATACTTTTAGGTATCAAGAGAAATCACCCCAAATGTGAAAGCCCATGGTCCTCTGAACAGTTTGATGCCCAATATGTATAGGTGTATAGTTTTTACATTTCTGAAAATTGCCTAAAAATATTGCAATTGGCCGCATTTATCTCACCCAATTTCTTACATATAATTGTAAAACATAAATTAATAAATACTGATGCCAAGGGTCTACTGAACAGTTTGATGCCCAATATGCATAGATATACCAAGGCAGCTGGCATGTGCGGACCCTAAATGAAAATAGTGCATATGAGTTTTCTCCGCTGCCGATTCGCCTTCTGTGAACATAGACCCTTGACGTCATATTATGTGCCTCAAGACCCTCCTAACAGCAAAACCCCCCCAAAACCATATATTTTTGGAAAGTACACATTCTGTCGAATCCAACAAAGATAAAGATGTTTTTCTACACCAAA